>PVLC010015758.1:0-14558 GCA_004027655.1 Graphiurus murinus
AGTACCTTAGAGCCTTAGAGACAGATTTAAATGGAAAACAAAAAATAGTAGAGAATTAGTTCAGGAAAAAATTACTAGAAAATTATCCAAGTATAAACTTTTTTTTAAGATAAATTTGGGCAAGTTATCACCTAAATTTCTATAAAACTATAATTTTATTTTAAATAGTCTAACCTATTTAAACTACTTTTGAGTGTGCATGTACATTTTGTTTATATGTATAATTATATATAAAATCTCATATATAACCATATATCTCTATAATTTCTATATTTCAGTAGTTGTTAGAGTTAATATTCTGGAAAGAGGTTGAATGCTTTGGAGTCAGAGCTGAGCTTTAATTCTGGCCACGTTACTTAAATTCATGAGTCTCTTCTGTGAAATAAAAATAACACTAGTTTTCAGTATTAAGTGATGAAATAGTGCCTTTTACATTAAAATACACAAATGTTTTACTATCTCTTATTCCTTTTTTAATTAAAAATTGAAGATTTTTTAAAAAAGTCTGACCTAAAAGGTTTTTAAAATTAAGACCAAGAGCCTAAGTTTTCCTTGTGTCTTGCTTTGTTCCAGTGTGAACCTGCAATCTATGGCCTGTTCAATCCCTTCTGAGATCTCACTACACCAGTTTATGTCTAACAGAACTTTGTGTTACAGGAGAGCTTCTGTGCTACCCACAAGTTCATTTAAATATAAGTGGAATTAGTCATTGATTATATAAATGTAATGTGCACATATTTCATATTCCCTTCATATGAGTGAATACAAGATGGAATCTCATTTCTAACATGAAATTTGAAAATATGTCTAGAAACTTTTTTCTTTTTAATAACATGGACATTCAGCTTGCTTATAATTTTCTTTATGTGAAGATTTATAGAAACAAAGTGGTGTCTTATTGTGACACATAATGAATATCCCCAATGAACTTGTGTGCATGAGATATTTAGATTCTTTAGGACAAAAATCTGAAAAGGAAAACATTTCCATTATTTGACTTTTTTTTTCATTGAACAATTAGAAATGCTTGTATTTAGATATGATAATGGAAACCTTTTGTTAATCTTACAGTGATTTTGAAGGAGTTATAAAGAAATTATTTATAAATGACATCCATGACTCAGTCATGAAACTTGAATGATAAAAGTTAGTAATGATAATTAATACTTATTAGTATTTATACTCTTACCCATGAAGCATTTTGATGCACTCTGAATTTTTATGTAAACATGGCATAGGGGTGAGGAGCAGAAACTGGGTGGGATAAGAGATAGCTGCAAACAATGTTTTTTTTTGTTTGTTTTTTAACACGATGGACTTTTTTTTACAGCTTAATAAAAATGGCTAAGTTTTTATAAAGGTATTTTATTTACTAGCTGCATATGAGTTTTTCTGTTTCCTTTTTTTTTTCCCTTGGAGGGAAGTGTGGCTTTAGAAATCAATGCAAGGAGGTGGGGTGTGTAGCAAGGGCTGGGTACAGTCCCCACCCCCCTACACACACACACACACACACACACACACACAACCCCCCAGCTACATGTGGTGGCAGACCTCTGTTGAGATAACAGACTTCCTGCAGACTGGCACTGCTGGAGCAGGACAGGAGAGAGAACATGCCCATAACATTAGCAGCACCCTCTTCCCAGCTTGGCATGGACTATGCGTGGCCTACTGCCCTACTTGTTTTGTGGCCTCTGCAGATTCTAATACATCCTAGATAACAGTTGCTCTGTGCTGGGCTGTGTTCAACTTGACATTGCTTCAATGCTCACAGCAAGTCTAGCAGGAAGGTAGGTATTATTGGTCTCATTTTAAGAAGCAGAAACTGTGACTCAGAAAACTTAAATGTTCTACTTATGCTAAGAAGTAAAGAGATAAAGTTTTACTCCAACCTGTTGGCTCCAAGCCCACCCTAACCAGTGCTCTTGTCTTCCTTTGACAGAATGCTAATGCACAGTTGCTGAGCATCAGGCAATGGAGAAAGCCAGCCAGGATTTCTGATTTCTATGATTTTGTAAACTGAAGGTTACTTAAATTCAAGGTTTTCTTCCCCAAACAGTATTTTCAAAATGTTGACAATTTTAAAGCCAGTCTTTTGTTTCCATAGATGCCTCATCTTAGAGCTATAGAATCAACCTCTAATTGAGAAAGGACAGAAAAACTGGCAGGGTGGTGGTGAAGATGAAGGCTCCCCTCTCCGAGTGCAGCACTTGCTTGTACTGCAGGAAAGTAAAGATAGAATGAGGTTTGACAACTACAGGTCTGGGTAATGTGGTTTGGTCTTCATACCTTCACTCAGGTGGAGCCCGAGAAGTTGAAGACACTAACAGAAGGTTTGGAAGCCTACAGCCGAGCCCGGAAAAGAAACAGAAAGTAAGCAATTTGCCACCCCCCCCCTTTTTTCCCAAGGATGTAACTTTCTGGTTTTCCTTCAAAGAGCCAATGAAATTTCACTGATTTGGTCCATGTTATGACCTGCCTTAGTACAGTTTAATAGTTACCACCAAAGGCAACCATTGTAGACAAGCCAAATTAGTTATTACCAAAAAGTCATTTTTGTAGCAGTTTATGTCTACACTTTGTATGGGATTTGCTTCTGCACCAACTCTTTCCTCACTCCCTCCATCTCCATCCCTCTCCTTTAGTGGGAAAGAAAGTATGGTTAATATTTCTTTTTTCTTTTTAATACACTTTTGTGATTTTACATCATAATGAGATTCAGAGTGATAGAAACAGACACACACACAATGCTTGGCATGTTTTCCTCCACATCTCACCCTCCTTCCCTCTCCCTGTACATGTTACTGAGATTGGCATTGATAATCTCATGTATGTACATAGCATTATTAAATAGCAATTAAATAAACTCTAGAAGTTTAGTGAGTCTGTCTATCCATTTGCAATTCAAATGGTTTGGTGGGGGGAGTACACCCAGTTGTAGACATGTAAAAAGTTTGGCAGATTAAACATTAGTCAGAGTGATGCTAACTAATGATTTTTTGTTGTGGCAGGGGTATGGACTTTAAAATAGGTTTTCTTTGAAATTATAACAAGAAGTTGAACTTTGGACCATTATTATTCAACCTTTTCTGGATCTTTATTTTCTGAGTAAAATGTAGTGCAAATAAGCAGGTAATATTAGAAACCATTTTTGTTGTAATATGGTATACTTTTGTGTAACAATTATTATTTAATATTAAGTTAGAGAACAACAAATGTGCTTCTGTATATACATCAAATGTTATTTTAAATATATCATTGTTATACCTGTTCCATTATTGTACGTGTTAATTTTTATTCATTTGTAAAATGATCCTCACATTTCCCCTAAAACATTCACACATAGACTTAGACTTTTTGTATCTTACCATGTTTTTTAAAATATCACTTTAATCCAGATGTAGTGGCACACACCTGTAATCCCAGTACTTGAGAGGCTGAGGCAGGAGGATTGCAGGTTCAAGGACAGCCTCAGCAATGTAGCAAGACTCTCAGAAACCTAACAAGACCCTGTTTCAAAACAAAAAATAACAAAAGGGCTGGGGATGTAGCTCAGAAGTAGCTCCTGGGTTCAATCTCCAGTACCACATAAAAATAAATAAATGAAATAAAATATTTCTTTAACTTACATTTGTTCTTTAACATTTGTAAAATGGAGATCAGACTGATTAGTAGTATATCTTGCATGAAGAACTTAAATAATGGTGTCAATAATATCTACTAAAGGGCACTTTCTTTCCCATTGTATTTTCAGTAATTCTTCCCAGGGGCAAATTTTTAGAAGTAAGTTAGTCTTAGGGAGACTCTTTCCCTCCGTTTACCATCTCATAAAAAGATGACCACCACAAGGCAACTCCTGTGTCCCTGTGTCCAGATTCTTTCAGCAGGTATCAGGTTGTGCCGAGGGCTAATCGCACTGACCAGTAACTTCCTTACACGTCTGATGAGGAACACAGATCCAAGTCCCCTGTATCTACAGTGACATTTCTCCTGCAGAGGTTAATAGTAGAATAAGGCCAAGAAAATCAATGCTAGGTCAAGATGAAAAGAAGGAAATCGCAAATTACCTACATCACAGATTTTCAGTGGGATAGTTTCTATGGAATATTCTTAGTACCCATTTCTTTGGTATAACAGATTCCGAAAGTGTTTCTGTCAGTGACACATGCCAGTTATTTGGATTATATACAAAACAGAGTTGATAACAGAGAAATGAAACAACCCTTCCAAATATTTAGATACACTGCCTTTTGAATTGATTTGGCCCATACATTTTCTATTTAAGCAATTTCTGAAAGGTAAGGAGTCACAAACTACAATTTCAAAATTGTTCTTTCAGAACCAAGTCTTTTTTTTGTGGTGAATTAATGTGGGCACTAACTATCTAGAAAAATTCTCCTATGACAACCATAAACTTAGAGTACAGGTTGGAGAGGTGAGAGAAGAAAACATGAAGCTCATGTGAGTAAAAAGCTATTTTATGTACCATACTGATGTCTAAGCAGACTGACTTGCTTTGCACATGCCCAGGAAAATGCCTTATATTTTGCGCATATGAGTTCAAATTCATTATTTTATTCTCCCCACCACAAGATGGGCCAGAATTACTGAGTGTTTTTAAGTGAGGACACTCAGATCCAAATAGCTTAAATAATTAGCTATCACTTACATAACTGATAGATGATATATTGAACCAAATCATCTATTTATTCCCAGTTTAAGGAGACTAATTTAGCAAGAAGAAATCGGTGCCAAGCACAGTGCCACTTCCCTGGAGCTCATTCCACAGTGAAAGAGACAGATTCAGATACAAGTAATTAAGATGTGAAAATAGCAATGACAGATACGTGTGTGTGTGTGTGTGTGTGTGTGTGTGTGTGTGTGTGTGTGTGTAGTGTATTTGGGGAATCATAGAGAAATGGCATTAAACCCAGGTAAAGGAAGGGTTCCTAGAGAAGATTTCTGAAACAAGCCTTACATACTACACAGGTGTGTAGTGATACCGACAATATCTACGAAGGGACCCCAAATGGAGGTGGGGTAGGGTGGGGTACTGTTTAGGCGAGAACAGCAGTGGGATTTGGAGGAAAGTACCAGATAAGATATGTGGCGTAAGAGGTATAAGCAGGAATCAGATCTTGAAGGGCTTAGTTAGGTCCAATAGGATCTTTGTCTTATTGGAAGTGCCTGAAAGGGGTGGATGGTTGGATTTTCACTTTAGAGGGTAAATTTTAAGAGAACAGTATTAGAGACAGGGAGATCATCTAGGAGCTCATGCCAGAAGATGAGGAGAATGAGGACCCAGACCAGGAGAGGAAGAGAAGGAATGCGGTCAAGAAATGTGGAGGAGGTATAACTGACGGAGCATGGTGACTGATCAGAATGTAAAGGAGAGCGAAAATCAAGGACAATCCTCCGGTTTTAGCGTGGGTGATGTGGTAGATGGTGGAAACACTGAATGAAATGGAGAATACGAGAGAAACTGTTGAGTACAGTTTGGGGTCCCTGTGGGAATCTGTGAGGAGTGCAATTTGACAACGTAAAAATGGCTGCAATCATACAAAGGTACCTTGACCAATTTGAAGAATAGTGGGCTAAGTACTGAATGTCAGGAAAGCTGAACACTTAATGGGAAGATGGGAAGGCTGATCAGAAGGGAGAAGGGGGTCCAGTACAGTGGTGGGGTATACAAAGTGCTTGTGGGTTGAGGAGGGAACAAGAATAAGAGAGCAGAGTCTTGGAAACTTCTGATGGAAAAATGTTTAAGGTCACTAAGACTTAACTGCTTTTGTAGACTGAGGGGAAGAAGAAGAAGAAGAGAGGAAAAGGCTGAGAAAGGAAAATGGCATTTGGAACAAGAGGGTTAAGAGTTTGGCTTTGACCTGGGTTTAAATTCTGTTTCTGTGGCTTCACAGCTGTGTGCCCTCGGGTATGTTCTTAATCTCTCTGAGCTTAAGTTCTTCATTTCCAAAGTAGGCATATTAGCCAGGCATGGTGATGCACACCTATAATCCCAGTACTTGGGAGGCTGAGACAGGAGGATAGCAGGTTCGAGGCTAGCCTCAGCCTCGAGGCTGCTTTAAAATAAAAAATAAAATGGGATGAGGATATATCTCAGAGGTAGAATGCCCCTGGGTTCAATCCCCAGTACAAAAAATTAATAATAATAAAATAAAATAGGCATATTAATTCCTACCTTAGGATTGTTATAATACAGATAATATAGGGAAAGCCTTATCACAGTAGTTAGCAAATGACATTCCATAAATAGCTTTTTTATTATAAAAATGCAAGGAGGCCAGAGAAACAAAATTATGTAATATTTTTGCCAATGTTTGGAACTTCATATAATCATTTTAATCCTTAATATATTAAATCAAACTATATAATAACTGAATATCTTTAAACTGATGTACTAATTACATCCTAATCACTTAAGAATTAGTAACATGTTTATTTAACACATTACTTAGGGTAATTTTGTACTTACAAACAAAACAGCTTTATTAAAGAAAAACTTTTTCACTTAAGTGAGAATCAAATCTGTCTATGTATACAAATATTTTTGGCACCCTGATTTTTTATGAAGCTGGAAAATGATAAAGTGAAAATAGATCACACTTTTACTTTGAAACCAAAAAATGCTACTTAGCTTGTTACTTTTTAAAAAAAATCTGCATACTCTCTCATGGATTAGATTTTCAGGGTCTAGGGTTCTTGAGTTTTAGGTCTCACTAATATTTGTTCTGTTACTCTAAACTAACAAGGTAGAACAACACGCAGTTTCTCAGTTCCTTCTTATTCCTAGCATCATTCACAGATCTGTACCTGGCCCCTTTTTTTTTTCTCCAATTAGTGAAGATAAGGATAATGTGTGACAATATAGGCATGAAGTTGAGAAGCGGCAATTATCCCCATTAATAATTAGAAATGTGATTATGTGAACATTTATTGCTTAATCAAGTAGGTTTTAGAGTGTCCATTAGTAAAAATGTTTATTATTAAATGTCAGCAGGGAATAGAAAATAGTAGAGGAAACTCCATGGGGAGGCCCTCTAGACTGAAAGACTAAATTTTGACTAATTGTTCATTTCGTGAACTCATGGAGCGTTTTCTTCCTCTTTGAAATCCACTCTTCCCTGGCCTGACCAGCTAGTGCAAAAAGTGGTCTGCAGATTTGACATCTGGGAGAGGCTGTCCTTACCTCTGATTCTAATGATGTATTCAGATAATTTCATTTCTCTCATCTATGTGTCTATTCTCTCTTTCAAAAGCAGTCATTTCTCCCTCTACTAACTGTTTAAGTTTCTTACAGGCAAAAGATTATACTAGTTTAGCTTTAACTAATACCAGGTTTTTACAAACATTTTAAATATCTTGTTAAAGAATGAGATTCGATGGGCATGGTAGTACACGCTTGTAATCCCAGTACTTGGGAGGCTGAGATAGGAGAATCGCAGGTTTGCAGCCAGCCTCAGCTACTTAGTGAGGCTCTCTGCAACTTAGTGAGACTCTGTTTCAAAATAAAAAAATAAAATAGAGCTGGGGGTATAGCTTGGAGGTAGAGTGCCCCTGGGTTCAATCCCCAGTATGTAAAAAAAAAAAAGTGATTCTTGTGAAAATTATTTGTAGATAATATACATTTTCCTAGTTACATAATTATAATTGATTTCACCCATTCTGCCTAAAATGTCAGAAAGTATCACATACAATTCAAACAGTTGTTATAATACTTCATAAAATTGTTGTCAGGATTAAATGATATATGTAAGCCAGGCATGGTGGCACATGATTGTAATCCCAGTACTTGGGAGACTGAGACAGAAGAATCGTAGGTTCACATCCAGTCTGGGTACTTAGTAAGGACCTCTGCAATTTTAGTGAAACTCTGTTTCAAAATAAAGAATAAAATAGGGCTGGGGGTGTAGTTCAGAGGTAGAATGCCCCTGGGTTCAATACCCAGTACCAAAAAAAAAAAAAAGATTCAAGATAAGAGAACCAGGGTTCTCTGATAGCTTTTCATTTTAATATTTTGCCTTCTTAGACATGTACTGTGTGTGTGTGTGTGTGTGTGTGTGTGTGTGTGTGTGTGTGTGTTGCTAGGGATGAAACATGTTGGGCCGCATACATGCTGAGTAAGCGCTCTACCACTGAACCACATCTCCAGCCCTTCTTTTTAGATATTTTAGGTATAATCAATTTTAAACCCATAAGATCTTATAATCAAAATACGTAACAACTGTCTTAAAACGTATGTCCATACTTTTCAGAAAAATATCAAAGATAAATCTAATACATTCCACAAAGTGTAACATTATTAGGTAATTTGGCAATGTTTGATAATTAGGACTTTCAACAACCAGACCTCAAAAGGGATCCCAGCCCAACCTCAGCCAAACTTAGATTACCCCACAGAGTCCTAGGATGGACTCTCTCCTAGTCACTCAGGACCACACTCAGCAAATTCCTCATTGGGAAAACAACTCATACTGACTCCCTGAGGTGGCCAAGGCCCCTTAACACTGGAATAGGAAAGTAAATGAAAGACAGCACATGTGTCATGTGTGATAAAATACTGTGCACCATTTAGAAGGAATGAATATGTCAACTTGAACGGTGCTCAGCAATAAAGGTAAAGAGGAAAAAGATAAGTATGCCTATCATGACACAGTAAAACAGACACACACACACACACACACACACACACCCCAATACTAGGTCCTGTTTGTGGATACATCGTATAAGATACAAAAACAAACTAGAAGTTGGGGAGGAGTGTGAGAGAGAACATAGCTGGGAATTATGGGCAAATGGGAACTTCAGATTTATTTATTATAATAAGGGAGACTTGAAAGATGTCATTTATTGACAGCTAATCCTGGGGAGGGAGTATGTTAGGATTATTATTTAATTCTATGTGCTTCTCTGCATTATTTAACTTTGTAAAAATGAATGAGGATTCTATAAAAGCTATGTAGCCAGGAAAAAGTGGTGGTGGCTGATGCCATTATTGCCCATATAATTTAATTAAAGCCAGTATACTAATATTTCCTTTTAGTTAACTGACTTAAGTGCATAAATATATTTTTTCAAAACAGGGCTATCCACACTAGCTTTAAGCAAATATTTTTATTTAGCAAATATGCATAGCATTTATGGTGTGTCTAAAAGTATGATGTTCAGAAGTGGTGAATTCAGGGTTCTCTAAGGTGCAAAATCTGAAATGAAATATATGAATTGTCTGACCATGGTGTATTAAGGATAAAATCTAGTGAGGGCTGTGGTAAAACAGAATCTTCATCTTAAGGCATCCCACTGAAGTTCAAAATGTTTTTTAAAACTATGCTAGCCAAACTAAATGGGGCTGTGAGCCAAATTCTCCCACAACTGCATGTAGACGCTGAGATAGGACTTAATTCTTGGAAAACCATGCCAGTCGCCAATTCTGAAAAAGTTTATCTCCACAGCTTTTCTAGGAATTGTCCTGATAGGATATATGAAATGAATCACCTTAGTATTCAGAATAAATGGGTAATTATTTATGTGCATAAAAGAGGAAAAACAAGTTAGCCAGGATGGGAAAGGTATATAACCAGAGACAGCGTGGGTTGGCCTAATTTTAGTAATTAGTGCAAAACAGCTTCTTAGATGTAAGTTTCAAAAATGGCCTAGTGTCAGCTATATCCACCTGTTATTCAGACCAAACATGTAGAATGGAATGCTGAGTGGAGAGAAAAGGTCAAAGGAGTGATGGGCGTAGTTCTTTATCTGTTCAGATAGTGAGAGGTTTGGTTTGGGGACAGTGTGGTTGGGCCAGGCTCTGAGCCTCAGGTGTGGCAAGTTAATAAACAATTTGCCACCTGGACAGCGCAGTGGAATTTCCACCTTCCCTTGCTAAATTCCAGAAGCCAGCATGCTGCAGAGAGGGCAGAGGGAGCTCCCTAGTGGCCAGAGCCTGCAGTTCAGCCCCTCCACCCAGGCAGCACACAGCCGGGTGGCTGAGAAAGAAAGAGCCAGGCCAAAGGCGTTAGAGCAGGCTGGGTTCCCAGAGGAGCCACCTTTCCACCAGAATCACCAGCTTGTGGAAGAGGCATGTGGAAGGGGAAGGAATTTGCTTCTCCTCACTTGATGTGTTCCATTTTCTTAGTAGTTTTGTGAATTTCATCATTAATATTCAGTGGTGAGAAAACCAGTCATGTTTTGTCAGCTGAATTTCCCAAATGCAAATATAAATTGACTTTCTCTGGTGGGGAATGGTACTTTTGTTTTCTGCTTAGGGAATAAAATTGAGATTTTTGTTTCTTTAATTTATTAATCTGGTATGTTGTTTTCATTAATTACAGAAGTGGGAAGCTAAATAACCATTTAGAAGCTGCTATTCATGAGGCCATGAGTGAACTGGACAAAATGTCTGGGACTGTAAGTTAATTTATTTTACCATTATACTGTGTTTCTTTGAAAATAAATTGTATTTCACTTTTTGGCAAAGTCTCTTGAATATTGTCAAGCAACTCATGGAGCAATACTAAATTACTAGGCAAGGGGAAAAAAAGACTGGTATCAGGAAAGACTCAAAGATATTTAAGAAAATATAACCTAGACATGTTAACTATGTCTTTTTTTCTGAGATAAGTAACATTTGTTTTCCTACATAACATTGTTTTTGTAGTAGAAATTGAACCCCGGGACATTCTATCTCTAAGCTAAACCCCAGCCAGCTTCTGGATATTTTATTTTGAAACAGGGTCTCACTAAGTTGCTGAAGGTCCCACTAAATTGTTGAGACTGGTCATGAACCTGCAATCCTCCTGTCTCCACCTCCCAAGTACTGGGATTACATGTGAGTGCCACCACAGTTGGCTCCTATATAAAATTCTTTTAAAATATGAGCACCAATATATTGCTTCTGTATTTGACTCTGCATAGCAGTGGTCATTACTGTTACCTGAATATACAGTAAAGCAAATTTCTTTCTGTCCATGGAACAAAAAAGGGAAATTAAAAAGTTTAGTCAATATCAAGAGTAGATAGACCTCTCATTTTCTTTCTACTGTTGCCTTAAAAGTAAAATATTTGGCACATAATTCTGTTGCTATATTGTAAACTATAAACAGTAGTTTTAAAATGTCTACTTTTTCCTTACATTTTTATCAAACTGTGCACCTAATAATGTTGAATGTGAGATGTTTAATCACTGTCCTCTAATTCACATATTAGCTCATGTAAACACTTAAAATATAATTTTAGTAACCTCCAAAAATGTGTGAATATCTAAGGCCATGTAGCAATGAAAGGTAATTTCCTTTACTTGACACTTTGAGTTAACAAGGCTATCTGAATTCCAACAACCTATCCAATGGCTACTGGATGATAGATGGAAGTTAAGAGATTCACAAAATGCTGGGATTGGCTAGGTGTGGTGGTGCACACTTGGGAGGCTGAGACAGAAGGATTGCAGATTTGAGGACAGCGCCAACGACATAGCAAGAATCTCAGTAATCCAGGAGGCCCTGTTTCCAAACAAAAATTAAAAAGGATTAGGGGTATAGTTCAGAGGTAGAGTGCCCCTGGGTTCAATCCCCAGTACCAAAAAACAAAACAAAAAAACGACTGAGATTGATCTGGGCTTTAGAGATTTTGTAACCCAATCTATCATCTCATGAATGGGTGGATTGAGACCCCAACACATTAAATTTCCTGGTAGACTTATAGGAAGGTTCTACAGGAGGGATTATAAATGCAAACATATTCTAGGGCCATGCAAATAATATCAAGGAATCAAGTAGATCAGTTAAGAGAGCAACAGCAATTTGTGTGTGTTGAGAAAAGCAATGAAGGTGTGTTGGTTGGGGCAGGCTAGCCATCAACCACCAGTCCTCAAAACAGCTCTAGCAGAGGCCACAGCCCACTTGAGTCTAGTGCTGGCTGAGGAAGGGTTGTTCCACGTTGTTGATGAGGGACCTCGATTCTTTTTGTATCTAGTGTCCATCATTCCTTAGAACCACCGAGTACTCCATGTTGCATCCAGCCTAGCAGGTAAAAGAAAAGAGTGTGTGCAAAGGACTCTGAGCATGGTTCCTATGGGCCAGGCCTGGAAGCTTATCACTTCTGCTGACTTTCCATTGGCCTGGTCCCTAAGGCTTTCCATATCACCTTCTTAACACAAGTGGACTAGGAACTGTAGTATGCAATGGACCTGCCCAGAAAAGAGAAAATGGTTTCAGCCATCATGTCACTACTCTCTGCTTCAGCACATTCAGCCTTTGTGGCCAACAGGCAACCAGAGTGACACGTGTCTTGCAGCCTGAGGTGCTCTCTCCAGAAGGAGTTCCTTCCTCCATGCACCAGCATATCCTAGCCATGTAGAAACTTGCTGGCATTGCAAGATCTCCCCATTTTTTCATGAGAAGCCAGAAGTGTGGAAGTATAATTTCTCATTTTTGAAACCATTTTAAAAATATTAAAACACCGTGTGGCGTGTGGCTAAATGAAATACCTTCATCCACAGATTACTAGTTTACAGTCTTGGATAAAGATTTCTTTCTTCAATTATAAAAAGTCTTCAGTAATGGCTTTCAGTTATAGTTGTTTTAAAAAATGTATATGGAGAAGATTAGGAGGAAGGGGCAGTTTGAGAAAATCATAAATGTTATTTTTAAATCTTAAATATTATTTTTTAAAAAGCATTCTGCATTAGCCTTTGCTGTTGGCTAAACTTGTATATGTGCATATGGTGCTAGGAATTGAGCCCAGGGCCTCACACATTCTAGGCAAACCCTCTATCACTGAGTCACACCTCCAGCCCCTAAACATTATTTTTAAAACACATAATTGAGCCAACTTTTAGTGGATCTCAAGAGCTGATTGTGTGCATCTCTTCCTAACTCTTTTTTTATATTATGAGAAAAATGCTTCTATTTTTTTAGCAATGAGAATTCTGTTAACATCATTTTGCTTACCTCTGGTGTGCTCCGAGCAATGTATTTGGCTTTGATTGCACACCAGTTCTTTGTAATAAATATGACTCATTAAAAGTTCTTTATTTGAAAATGATGTCTTAAAAGTGATGAACTTATCATCATTGTAGCTAAGTACTTAAATTCTTTTTAATACTTTTATTGGTGCATTATAGTCTTATAGTCTCACATCATATTGTAGTAAATAGTGATAGTGACATCCATGCTCACTGCACTTGGCAGGCTTTCTCCCACCAAGTGTCACTCCGCTCTCCCCCATACATGATATTGAGATTGGCATTGGTATTCTCATGTATGTACATAATATCCATGGAAGTGTTTCCTTCCTTAATTCTTCCTGTCCCCCAACCTCCCCTAGACCACCTCCCTTGCTCCACTATCTAAAGTCCTTTTTGTATTCTGATTACTCCCTAGCTTCCGCATTTGAGAGAAAATACATGACTTCTGTGACTGGCTAATCTCAATTAACATAATGTTCTCCAGGTCCATCCATTTTTCCTGCAAATCACATAATTTTGTTCTTTATTGCTGAGTAGAATTCCATTATGTGTATATCCTATAATTTTGTAATCCATTCATGGGTTAAATGGACACCTGGGTTGGTTCCATAATTTGGCTATTGTGAATTGTGCTGCTCTAAACATGGATATGCATGTATTACTATAATATGGTATAAATTCCTTTGGATAGATACCTAGGAATGGTATGGCTAGATCCCACCCGGTTCTGAGGAATCTCCACACTGATCTCCATATCAGCTGCACTAATTTGCAATCCCACCTGAAATTCTTTTTAAAAACACACCCTTTGAGCCGGGTGTGGTGCCACAGGCTTGTAATCCCAGCATTCGGGAGGCTGAGACCAGAGGATCCAGGTTCGCGGCCAGCCTCAGCTACCTAGTGAGGCACTCCGCAACTTAGTGAGACTCGGTTTCAAAATAAAGAATAAAAAATAGGGCTGGGGGTGTAGCTCAGAGGTAGAATGCCCCTGAGTTCAACCCCCAGTGCCGCAAAAAAACCCAAAAAAACCCCCCAAAAACCACACCCTTTGGATTGATGACGTTTGACCCAGTATATCTTGTGGATAAAAGTTGTGCATAGCCATCTAGTATCTGTAAATATGGTGAGTCTATTCATTCTGGAAAAGTTCATGCATAGTTTCAAATAAACATTAAAGCACTGATACCATTTGTCTTAAGGAAATATGTTTTCTTCTTTTTAATATATCATTATTGGTGCATTGTAGTCTCACAGCATAAGAAGTTCAGAGTGCTAGGGACATACATGCACACAGTACTTGGTGAGCTTCCCCAGCCCCCAGCTCCCTCTCTATTCCCTTCTCCTCCCCATATATGATATTGAGATTGACATTGATAATTTTGTACATGTACGTAGCATCAATGGAAGTGTTTTGTTCATTAATTTTCCCTTCCCATCACCACCATCCTCCACTAAACCCTCCCCCTCTCTCCCCTGGGGTTTCTCCTCCATTATCTAAAGTCTCTCTGGTATCCTTATTTCTCCCTCACTTCCACATATGAGAGAAAACATATTGTTATGGGGTACGGTGAACCCCAAATCT
>PVLC010015758.1:14658-36840 GCA_004027655.1 Graphiurus murinus
TTTAACACGTGCCAGTCAGAAACAACATAGGCAGGTTTATTTTAAGAACTTAAAGGGAAACTGGGAGAAAGGGGAAGGGAAGGCAAGGAGCGGGAAGCGGGAAGGGGGTAAGGCATGGAGGAGAAGGGCACGCTGCGCGCCTCCAGGGAAGAAGAGGAAGTCAGCGTCTTGACTCTGACTTTTAAGGGTTTCGCTCCTCTTCTTCCTCAGATTCAGGTGGGCGAATAGGTGGTCAGATAGGGCCCGGAAGTTGCAGGTGGTGGGCAGGACTTCCTGAGATTGGGGCATGGAACTCATGTGAGGCAGGCTTCCTAAGAAAAAAACTTCCAAGGGGTGGAGTTAGCTTAACTCAAAGAACTTCCAAGGGGTGGAGTTAGCTTAACTCAAAGGACTTCCAACGGGTGGAGTTAGCTTAACTCCCCTGATTTAAAAAAAAAAAAAAACAACTATATTTTTCTGCATCCTCCCATTACCATCCTACCTAAATTTCCGCTTCCTAGGCTACCTCATCAATATGACCCTTCACTTTCTGTGACTGGCTAATCTCACTTAGCATAATGTTCTCTCATTCACCTACTTTTCTGAAAATGATGCAATTTTGTTCTTATTGCTAAGTAGAATTTCATTGTGCATATATCCCCATAATTTTGTAATCCATTCATCTTTTGATGGACACCTAGGCTGGTTCCATGATTTGACTATTGAGAATTGTGCTGCTGTGAACCTGGATATGCATATATCATTTCAATTCTGTGACATCACATTGGTAGGTTAAAACTGGCCATGGTGGAAGCATTTATACCATAGAAATTGTCAAATGTTACAGTGGACATAAGGACAAATGCCAGTTGTTGAGCATTTCTATGCCACTTCCTTGGACCCATCCTGCCTTTCCTGAGCCTTGACTTTGCTCGCTCCCATCAGTAGCCATGTTACAAAGTGGAACATTTAGCTACCTTGCCCCTACCCCTGTCCCTCAAAATCATATCTGCTATCTAATGCTCTGCTACTGTTCAACACCTGCTCAATCATATGCATAGTGTTAAATGCTTAGTTCCTGCATAACTATATAGACATGAGTTGAATTAATTGCTCTTCTCAGACTACACAAGCTCAGACCTGCCAACAGATGGTAGTATGTTCTATTTTCCATCTTGATTCTTCTCACAAACAAATACCTTTGAGCTGAGCTATGTGTGCATGTTCGTATGATCTTTGACACTACTTAGTAGTTATAAAATAAGTAGGGTGATGAAATAAAAGAAAAACATGTTTGTGCTTTATTTACCCACTTTCCCAGGCTGTAGTGATATTGGTGATCTAGAGGTCTCTGGCAGGAGAGGCTTTATTTTTGTCTTAAATGTATAGTGGGGGCAACACCTACTTGTGACATTTTCCACACTTGATTTTCTCCAGTTCATCCTTGTGTTCCACTCTTTACTGGAGTCTGCAGAGTGTGGCTCTGTTTATCACTTTCTAGTATTCCTCATCCTTTGTACTGTGGTCTCCGTACATATTTTATATGCCTCGGGATATCAGTGATTTAAAGTGAAAGCCAGAGTCTGTTCCCTACCCTGTTTCTTTGTCAGCAATCATTTGGTGCTTGTGATTTCAACTGCCTTTGTTGTTTTTTTCCACTTTTTTATATCCAGGTTCACCAAATCCCACAGGGAGACAGACAAATGAGACCCCCGAAGCCCAAGAGGAGGAAGATCTCCAGATAACAGAGACTACTCCACTAACACACAGTGTTAATCAAAGGAGCATGCACAGATGTGTCTGTTTATAGGTATTGATGTGACCACTGTCATGTCAAATTTAAGCTATGGCAGATAGCTACCACCACGGGGTGCTAAAAGAAAGAATGATACAAGAGTGTTTTGATCAGGAAAGATAGTGAATGCTGGAAAAAACAATCAAAATCCCTGTATGATGAAAGTGATAAATGGTCAAGAGATTACTGAGAAACTTTTTCTATAATACTAAAATTGTGATTATAAGAAGTCGTCCAAATGTTTCTGAAAAATTTTCGATGTTGTATATAGGAAATACAGAATTTCATGGTGATACCAGAAATGTAAATATTGTACAATATTGTCATGTACAAGCGTACCTAATGCACACTTTATCTTTTATTGTACAAAGAAATAGTGTACAAAATTCTTTGGTTTCTATGGAGTACACCTACCAGAGACTACCAGTGTAAAGTGATAAATAAAAATACAACCTAAATGCTTTTCTATGATAATGTAAAAGATGCTGGTTTTGTATTTAACAGCAGAGAAGAGGCATGATGATATAATATCTGAATTATGACACACTGCACACCACTGAGTGTCCATTTATAGTGTCTGT
This sequence comes from Graphiurus murinus, assembly GCA_004027655.1. Taxonomy (NCBI): domain Eukaryota; kingdom Metazoa; phylum Chordata; class Mammalia; order Rodentia; family Gliridae; genus Graphiurus; species Graphiurus murinus. Next base: position 17,014 of record PVLC010015758.1, read on the forward strand.
TTGGAATGAACCTTGCCTAGAAGCACTGGACTCAATTTCAGTGTCTAGGAAATTGCAACCTTGCAGGTTTCTAAAGGGAGGAGGGCTCACAGGTCTAAATTAAGAATTCAGAAACTGCAACCATTTGTTGCATATTTTTTTTACCTAAGTTTTAAAATAGAATAGGTTTTATAAAAAATCTTAGATGGAATATTTTACTCAGCCATTTCTGTAGTAAATATTTGATAGCCACCTGTTGAACTAGATAGCTTACCACCATTGATACCATTGCTCAGAAGTAGTTTTTGTTTTGTTTGCAAATATCTGACAAGGTAAAACTTTCTATTTCCACATATAGGGGCAAAAGTCCCACTTTGAAACCATTATCAGAGTTAAGGGTAATTATAGTTCAGTTTTTTAGTGGCAATAAAAATAAATATAAATCATCAAGGCAAATTTCCTATCCACTCATCAGTATTACTTAACCCAGAAGTTAAGGTGGCTTACAAAATTATTAGCAATGGTAATTTTTTATCAGTATTATGTAACATATCAGATTTATTTTATTTAAAGAATTATTTATACCATTAACAGATTCTTATATATATTAATGTGGCTGAAATGTGCAGGTTAAATCTATTAACCAAATTATTTATATTATATTAAGTAAGAAAAAATGTGAAACAAATGTAGAGATAAAATACCACATTACAAGTATACAAACCTAAAACTGTGAGCCATTGTAAAGTACAAGGTAATTAATAAGAAATGTAGCACAACAGAACTTTCCGTCTTTTTTTCTCAGTTTTTGTGGTGGCGGTATAACCATCTCCCAGGCAGTTTAGCAAAGTTTCAGGCCACCGGCCTGGCTTCTGTTGATGATTGTCAAAAGAAGGTATCCATTATCCCTTCTTAGAACCACCAGCCCCCACCCCAAACACTCAGCACTGCCTGTCCTCTATGTAGGGGCTCACTCGTCGGCCTAATACTCAGCTCCTGGGAGACTTTCCAGAAACAGCCTCTGGATCCCTAGATACCACCACCTCCCCACTCCTCTCCCACCTTCTCTCCAAACTCCTCAGTCCTGTCATGTAGCAGAGTTCCAGTTACTCAGGAAAAGGAGACCAAGGTTACCCCTAAAGCTGGTTTCTTGGGGCCACAGCACAGAGCACACCCCCTAGGCTCAATATCAATAGCAACGGTCCTTAATTCTTCCCCCAGGAACCCTGTGTTTCTGTCCCTTCTGTTCCACCCTCACCCCTACCCTCGAGCCCAGTGGAATGCTGCTGGCTACCCTGGGCTTCATGGTCGGGAAGTAGGCACCCTTCCTGCAGTGGGTAGGTTCATTTTTGTCTTTTGTGTTGTATGAGAGCGCCTGCACATTCCTCCATGCTGTCACATGAAGCAATTTTCTATACAGTTCAGTTGGCACATTTTTGTTTTAAGCTGATATATTTGATATATCTAAACCATGCATTTTTTTATTTTGCACCATCCTGCTTGCTTTTCTATGCGGTTGTGTTTATTCACAGATAGACGCACATATGTGTTTGTGTGTTGGGTGTGTCTGCATGTGTCATATATGTTAGTATCTAGAAGACATTTTCGGCCTTGGCATTCCCGTCTTCAGACTGAGTTTGTATCAACCAAGCCTTCTTTTTGGTCTTTTGAGGGATCGGTTTGTGCTTTCCTGTCATTGTATACTTTACATCAGTGGACTATGTAAAGTATGTTTCTACTCATGATCTCACTGGTTGCTTATGGCTTTGATGTGGGTGCTAGGTGTAGTTGTCTCAGTCCGCACAGGGTGTTTTCCTTTATCTAACAGTTAAGTGGTTTCATGTAAGCAGTTAATGTAAATACTGTTAGCATTTTAGGTAATGCAGCACTGTAACATTTTTTTAAATGTTGCACCTACTTTACAATTAAAAATTTGGTCACTCATACTTCAATTCTGCCCACAGAGCCATTTGTTTCTCTGTATTAAAGCCAATTTTTTTTTTTTTTTTTTTAGTGAAGGGGCTAGCCCTTCTATGTTACTAAATTTTTTATTCCCTAAAATAAACTTTTTTAAAAAACAAATATAAGAATGGGAACAGAATGAAAAATTTTTGGTCCTTTAAAGAACATAATAGTCCCTGCTATAAAAGGAAATCTGATTTTATTTGATATCCCTTAACAATCCTAGGAAGCACAAGGAGAATAGACTATATACATCTAAGTAGTTTTTAAAGATTACTTCAAATGAGTGAAAATTAACTGAGCAGCTCTTGTGTGGATTGTCTTATTTGTAGCATTAAAAGAAACCTAGGGTTTTTGTTTACTTCAATGAGCATTTTTGGCTTGTACTTTTCAGTCGCATTATGAATGAAAAGGCTTTAAGAAGAACATTCGTCCCTCATGATATCATATGCCACACTTAGTCTTTTACTTAGACCCTGACTTTGAGTTTTTGCTATGTCTGTTTTTTACGTAAGCACAACCTTTGTACTTTGACATAACACTGCGGAACTGTGGAAGGAGCAGACGGTCATTACTTTAGGTTCTACAAGTTTATGAAGATTCTTATATGACTATAATAGCAAATTGATGTTAATGTTGGTAATCTTCCATGCAATTTGCAATGTTCCCTTGCAAATCACAAACAATTTTGCATTAGGATTTCAAAATCTAAGATGCTTAAGATGTTGGTGGCATTGCTCTTTCTGAAAAGAAAGGCCAATATTCTAGACCTTACCAAAAATCTGGTACCTTGTTTACTTTGCCCATTTATGTCCAAATGATATAATGCAAGACACATGATTTTTCCATGTAGTATATAAAATCAATTGTGGATTATTTAATTCATTTGGGAGATATGAACAAAAGATATCAACCAGCCATAACTGTAATATTGACTTAGTTTATCTATTTCTTTCATTCACTATTTTATCACTTTTGCATTAGCCAAAGAGATAATAAGAACATTAGTAATTCATATGTGTAAACAACCCAGAAGTGAATATTAAATCAGTGAGCCAAAAAGCAATAAACAACTCAAGCATGGGAAATCCTGGTAACAGTGGAGAGTCTGATATAAAAAAATATATATAAAAAATTATCTTCAAATATGAAAGATTATTTGTATCTACTGTAAGTATGTATTATCAGCCTTATCTGCTTTTATACACACTGTGTGTGTACCTCAGTGACCTTTTATAAACCGGAAAAATGGTTGATTTAATCATTTGTTATGTAAATACAAAGTTGTCTATAAATTGGAAAATTTGATGCCATATGGCTTCATATTATACAAATGTGTTTTGTAACATCATGGCTTTATGGGTTAAGTATAAATACACTGGATTGTCTGTGTAGAAGAGTAGCAGTTTACATTTCACCCGTATTTCAAATGGATATTTTTGTCCAAATGGTTATACTATTAGGAAAGGAAAATGAGCTGAACGCTTTCAAAAAAAATATGGTTTTGATTTCACCAGAACTCCTTTTCACACTCAAGAATCTGTTCAATTCCATACTAAATGCCTTATAGTATGAGGTTTCCATGGGAGACTCATTGATCTATGAGTAAGATCTACCTGGGGAAACTCCCCAAACTTAATTATTCTACTTGAAAGACAGGCTAGGTATCTTTCTTTCCAATATTAGGCAAGAAAAAGGCCCCGGCTTTCTTGTTGCATTTTAACTTATTCTTTCCTGCTTTGTTTCCATACATCTTAGAAAGAACCACACAGATGAATTGGACCTAGTTCTCATGGGCCCAGGAGTCCACAGAATGTCACCTGGTACAGGGCCTCCCAGCCTCTGCACTATTGATACTTTTTGCAAGGTAACTTTTTGTTTGTGGGGTTGCCCTGTGCATCCCGGGATGTTTGCAGCATCCTGGCCTCAACCCACTAGCTGCAAGTAGCACCCCTTCCCAAATTGTAACAATCAAAAAGGACTCCAGACATTACCAGATGTCTCCTGGGGTGGGAAAGTGGGGTCCAAAATGGAATTTAAAAATCACTGCCTTAATGGAACCCGTTAGGGAGCATACATAGATGTAAAGTATGTGCAGGTTTGCATGCTAAAATCAACAAGAAAATGATTCTTAGAAACAACCAAAGCCCATGCCAAAAGAGTGCTTCTCAGCCTATGGTTGAGGAAGTAAATAATTAGCATCAACTTCACTTTGAACTTGATACTTCAGACCATGAGACCCAAGGTAATCATGTTTTGAGAACTCCTAGGTAGTGGTTTAGAAAAATTATCTAAATACTTGTGGCTCAGAGTTTGCAAGACCAGTAGCCCACTTTGGGTAATGCAAGGAGTTTGGGGTAGCAGAAGGCTTCCAGATGGTAGCATGACTGCTTGCTTAGCTTGGGTTAAGATAAAGAATTTGCTAAGGGAACAATATTAGCTATGTATTTTTTAACAGCTTTTTACAGCAGTCTGATTCAGCTATCAATTTTGGTCATCCTTTCCTCGGTTCTGACAGAAGCCAATTCAGAAGATCTTGGAAGTGTCATTGATGTATTTAGTGGTTCAACAATTATTTACTGAGTGCCATGGTGTGCCACACCCTGTGTGCAGCAGTGGGGATATGATGGTGAATAAGACAGGCCCATTCTCTGCCCTTACAGAGGTGATGGAGGAGAAGGTCAAATAAACATGTGAGTAGGATAAATAAAGATCAGGGATAAGACAGGGTAGTGTATCACAGGTCTGCTGCCCTTATTTAATGGAGACAGGACCTTGAAGGAGAATCAGGGAAAAATGGGTGGGAATTAGGCAAAGGAGAAGTGTGTGGCCTGAGGGAGGGCAAAGGGGAGTGTGTTGGAGGCAGAGAGGCCAGCACGCTTCAAGGCTTGGAGGTTAGAGACAGGAGAATTGCAGGTTCAAGACCAGCCTCAACAACTTAGCAAGGCCTTCAGCAATTGAATGAGACCCAGTTTCAAAATAAAAAATAAAAAAAGGACTGGGCATATAGCTCAAAGTTAGAATGTCCCTGAGTTCAATCTCTACTGTCAAAAGAAAGAAGTAAATCTTACTCAAGCTGCAGCACTAAGAACCAGCAATTGGAGGAGATAAGACTGAAGAGCATATATCTCATTTGAAGTGCAGCATTTTTACAAAGCATGTACTTCCCCAAAAGTTGAACAAAGTTCTAGTCCCATCATAATTCTTCATATTATACTCATTGAGCAAGTTCCATCCCAATCTTGAGGTATGTATATAAATGTATGTGTGTAAACTCATTTTGAAATACAGTTGAGTATTCTTAATCTGAAAGTATGATATCCAAAATCCAAAACTTTGTTTAAATCCTCAACTTTTTTGAGCACCAACATGACACCACAAGTGAAAAATTCCACACCTGCTTTCACATGCTGAGTCACAGTTAAAACACAGGCACATTAAAAACGTGTGGCACACACCGTAATCCCAGTACGTGGGAGGTTGAGACAGGAGGATCACAGGTTCGAGGCCAGCCTTACCAACTTGTGAGGACCTCCACCACTTCGTGAAACTCTGCTTCAAAATAAAGAATAAAAATAGGGCTGGGGTGTAGCTCAGAGGTAGAATGCCCCTGGGTTCAAATCCAGTACCACACACACACAAAAAAAATGTTGTATAAAATTACCTTCAGAGCTGGACACAGTGGTACACACCTAAAATCCCAATATTTGGGAGGCTGAGATAGAAAGGTTGCAAGTTTGAGGCCAGCCTCAGCAACTTAGCAAGACCCTGTTTTGAAATAAAAAATAAAAAGGGATAGGGGTGCATCTCAGAAGTAGAACAGCCTGGGTTCAATCCCCAGTACCAGAAAAAAATAAAAGGAAGGAAGGAAAAGAGGGAATGAATATTAGTATATATGTGTATTAGTTATGTATGAAACATAAATGAATTTTGGATTTAGACATGGGTACCATCCCCAAGATATCTTATGAATATGCAAATATTCTAAAATCCAAAACATTTCTTGTCCCAAGCATTGCAAATAAGGGATGCGCCACCTGTAGTCATAAAGAAATGCTATTTAGCACCTTTACATTTACTACCCTAACATTATTCCCTATTCTATGCAAATAGGAAAGCAATAGTGTTTCTGCTTGATTGCAAAGGTTGGGAAGGTTTAAAACCCAGAGCATTTTGCTAAAGTGATAGGAAGGAAGGCCTGCTGAGCGAAGGCTCGGGTGAGTGCAGGTCAGGGATGGGCCTTTGGACAACCGCCTCATTCCACATGCCTCCCCTAGGCAACAAAATGCTGCAGTGGAAGGCGCAAGAGGCAGGAGTGCCAGGTGAGCACAGGGCCAGGCCCAGAGCAAGGCCATCTGGCTGTGGGGATCCCTGCCCCACAGCAGGGGAGACCACAGTGCCCTTTCATCATCCTGTGATCATGTACATGCTTTTCACAGTATCCCAACCACAATTAGTCATCTTCTAAACTCAGTGAACAGTGGGTGAACTCAAAGGCTTTTCAAAGCTAATTATTGGTTTAAAAAAAACGGGCAATGCGATAATAGGCATCCAATCCTATGATCCAGAGGCCGGCAAATACCCCTTCCCTCTAGCACAGGAAATGGACTCTCAACCGGTAAGCAGCCCATTATAACAGTTACAAACTGGTCCCTGGAGAGTCCCAATGTAGGTGTTTAAATTCAGACTGCGTGGAGAACTAGTTTGATCTTGAACAAGTTACCTAACCTAGCTGTACTTAATTTTCTCTTCTACAAAAAGATAATGACAGCACTGCCCTCATGGGGTTAAGGATTGAATGAGATCATCGTGCAGATCAGGCTCTTAGCACCAGGTACATAGCAGGTTCTCAGGGAATTATTGATCTGCGTGTGAAAGACTTTGATTAGCAAAGGAGTCCCCCATTGCTGGTGATTGGTTGTCCAACACAGAAGTTGCGTTCTGTCTAAAGTTGCTGTCTCCCTGGCAGCCTCTGAAGGTAGGGGAGAGTTTGCCTGCTACTACAAGGGAACCACTTCACAGAGGTCTCTTCTGGTTCCTGCCTTCCAGCCCCAGGTTTCTGGACCCCAGGTTTCTGGACAATTCCTAGATGAATTTTACTGCCTATAATGTTACATGAAGAAATGAACCGGCAAAACCATTTCCTGCTAAACTAGTCGAGAAAATCATTTTTTTGAGAAGGTAAGTGAGTTGGCTGTGTGTGAAAGGACAGAAGCAAAATTAGGTAAATTTTGAGAATGAACCTTCAGCCTCTGGGTGAAGTTGGAGCCAGCTCTATACATAAGTAGCTCAAGTGTAAGCAACCTAAAACCAGTCAAATTCCAGAATGTAGAATTTAGTACAGGGGAAAGCACATTTGACTTTATAGACCATAAATCATGGTCCTTGACACTGACTGGCTTTGGGATTTAGGACAAATCACTTAAAGGATCCTGGAGCCAGATGCCCAGGGTGTGAATCCAATTACACAGGAGCTGTGCGGCCTCAGGCAAATCACCCTCTCAGGGCCTTCGCTCTATCACTTGAAAATGGCGCTGAAAATAGATTCTACCTCACAGAACTGTTTGAGGTTTACACAAGTGTAATGTAAATGAGCCCTTAGAGTGTCAAGTGTATAGTAAGTTCTATATACATTCAGTTATTATTGTTAATGACTACATAATAATTATATAGATTATAATATATAGTAGAAGTTGAGCCTCACTCAGTTCCTTTATGTATACATGGAATGACACAGACCTTATCTCTTTTTTCTTTTTGTCATTTTGGGGATTGAACCGATGGGGGCTCTACCACTGAGATACATCCTGGACAGTTTCTTAATTTTTTATTTTGAGACAAGATCTTGCTAAGTTGCCCAGGCTGGCCTCAAAGTTGTGATCCTCCTGCCTCAGCCTCCCCAGTTGCTGGAATTACAGGCCTGTGGCACTGCACCCAGCCCCCACATATCCTAATAACCAGTTCTGTTGGGTAGTCACTGGAGAGGGTCTTGCTGTTCACATTTAACCATGTATTTCTCTTCTCTGATTTAAACATGGACACTCTTGAGAGGTATAAGATTTTGAACCAAGCAAAAGTTGGGAAGTTTCCAGAAGAGTTGAGAGTTTGGGGAAATAAGGGATAAGAAGGTGTTCATAATTATCCTGGGATTTGTTGTACCCAAAAGATTAGCATGAAACAAAAGACACAATACACTGAGGAGTGCTTTTAAAACAGAAGAAAGAACTAATATTCTAAGATGGTAGTATTTTTAACTGCTATTAAGGATTATATTTCTTAATTGGAAGTTTCTATCCAAATACTGTACCTAGACTTTGCTAACGTGCAAAGATTTAGGTGCATCTTGCTGAAAGAGGGGGCAGGTGTTCCATTCTGATAGAGAGGTGGGTTTAGCTGAAGGTGTAGTCAGGTCTTCTCAGGGTTTCCTGTCCACTCAGCTCCCTGGGCCACCACAGAGCATCAACTATGGGGAGCATGTCAAGAAGTACTGGTCAATGAGGCTTTGGTCCCTGGACTGTAACCAAGTCCCTCCAAAACATAGCTTTCCCTGCTAAATTAATCTGAAGTAGCTGTTGTGTTCAGAAGGAACTCCTCAGGAAATCCTCTGAGCTTTTGCAGGCTCTGCCCCCCCTTTCCAATCAAATAGAAATTATTTGGAATCAGAAGGTTCCCTCAAATTTCAAAATGAACCTAGAAGTCAGGAGCTGTGACTTTAGGCTGATTCTCACTGTTCTGGTTTATTTGGCAAAGAATAGGAAGAAAACTTCACGGGAGTCGGAAAAGGCACACAAGAGCTAGAGTGGAGAAAAGCACGGGGCTGTCTCTGGACAAGCCACCTGGGCAGGAGCCAGCACACGCATGGAGAGGCTACCTCCTGCCTTGCCTTGCCTTGCCTCCCGGCTCCTCTGAAACATCGAGGGTGAAGGGGATGAAGCATCCAGGGAGGGGGACAAGTACGCCCATTGTGCCTTCAAGGCAATCGCCTCAAAGGGGGCCCGGCTTTCTTACCCAACTTTGTATGTTCAATTCTAAGTAAATGATGGTGGCAAGCTAAGAGGAAGAAAGGAATCCCTGAAAAGCTGATAACTCACATGAAAGCTGTGTCTTCTCTCAGGTCGGAGAATATAAGGGGTCTGAGACAGGGTCACTGCAGGTTCTGCGTGCCAGGCATGATGTCAGGCTCAGCACTTCCAGTGTCACCCTTGTAGGAGGGCCCACCAAAGCCAAGGCAGAACTCCAGTCCACTAGCTGACTCCAACTCCTAACTGTGCACCAACGTGTCCCCGGCACTCTCAGCCTCCGGATAGTTCTGGAGCTTTCTTGGCAGATATCCAAGGAGTGTGGCTCTAGGCAGCTCATTCACAAGGTCACAGCATTCTAGTCCTGGTTCTGCTGTTAGCTGTGGGAACATGGGCAGCTTCAAGTTCGCTGAACCTGAGTGTCCTCATCTGTCCCTAGAGACTGATACTGCCCTACCTACCCCAGATGGTCAGCATGAAATCTACATGAACATGCATGTGGCCATGCTTTGCAATAGCTGTACAAAGGAGTTGGAAGGCATTCAGACACATAAATTAAGGTCTTTTCAAGGCACAAAGACAAATGTTTCTTAGGGATCCTAGAGTTACCCATCCTGAGGAATTTTCTCTTGAGGAGCCTAGTCCAAAAGGAAAATGTTAGATTTGTAATCTGAACCCAGAACTCTGGAAGCTTCCTATGTCTAAAGAATAAACCAATTGGACAATGAGAACTTCCATAAAGTAATTAAGTTTTCATGCTTCCCTGTAATGCCAAGGGATATTCTTTGTTTATTCATTCATTCAACAAATATTTACAGATCATCTTATCTCTGAGATAAACTGAAAGAGGCTCTTTGTGGGCTCATGTTCCAGTGGAGGAGAAAGGCAGGCAAAGTCATTGCACTGCCCACAAGAGCCACAGTCCTCTGTGTGCTAGAGAGCTTTGAAACACTGGGGGGGCCGAGATATTAGGGAGTAGGGTTAAATGATAGAAGAGTAGGAATTCACACATCATCCCCGGGGGAGGGGACATCCAAGAGAGAGGAATGAAGTGCAAAAGCCAGGGGCAGAGAAGAGGGGTGAGGAGGGGACTCGGGGACACCTTAGTAGTTTTCTGGGAACCATAAGAGATTCTGTAAGGTTGTCAACGTCATCCTCCTCCTCCTCTTCTTTTTTTTTTTCCTTTTCTTTTCTTTTTTTCCCCCCCTAGGTACTGGGGACTCAACTCGGGGGCATTTTCATCTGTGGCTACAGCCCCAGCCCTTTTTATTTTGAAGTAGGGTCTTGCTAAGTTTCTGAGGCTGGCCTCAAACCTGCCATCCTCCTGTCTGAGCCTCTTGAGTACTGGGATTACAGGCATGCACCACCACACCTGACATGAAATTCTGTAAGTCTTAAATGTAGTATATAGGAAGGAAGGGATGGATAATAAGCCCAGAAAGTAAGCAGAAACCAGATCATGGTGGAAGTAGGGTGCTGGCAGGTCTTCCAGGCTGGTAGAACATGGAAAGCTATTTGAAATATTTTAAACCAGATGAGTGACAGCCATTCATCTACACACACACGTTCAACAAATACTGACTGTGTACCGAGCACATGGTAGCACTATTCTAGGGTACAATGGTGAACATAACTGCCATGTTCCTACCCTCCTAGAATATCTAACGTCAAAGACAGATGCTGAATAAGTAGCTGAAGTGTAATGACTGTTATGACACCTACAGGATTTTTGTGGCACCATATAATTTTGTTTCAGAAAGGTTATCTTGACCATGGTTTCAGAGTGGATAATTTTTCCTATCCTCCTGGGAAAATGTGAACAGGGCAAGTTTGCTCCACCAGCCCCACAGTGAAATTCCAGCTGTCTTCTGAGAGGCACTGACCCTGAAATTAAGGCAGGGGAATGCCAGGATAAAGCCAGAGATCTACGGTTGCTGCTAAAACCCAGAGCCCTCAGGTGGAAGCCAGAGGCTTGCGGTGTACTTTCAGTTCCGTTTCTGATACCCATGTGACTTTGTGGGGCAAGTCCTGCCATTCACTGCCCTAGTGGTTTTGAGAAAACAATAGTGTTCCTTTCAAATTAATATTCTAAGATTCTATTGAAAACGGCTAGTGATGGGCATGTTCTAGCCAATCCCTGCTAAGGAGACTTCTGCTGGGGTTTCCTGGCTGATCTTTGTAAGATCCACTTCCTGCTTGCTCTGGACTGACAATGAAAAAAACAATCTCCAAAAGCACCTTCTCCACATAACCTCAGTCCTCTCTGTTCCTACATTTAATATGGTCTTTTTTTTTTTCCTTGGAACTGCTGGAGATTAAACCCAGGGGTTTTCTACCTCCAAGCTATACTCCAAGTCCTATTTCTATTTTATTTATTTATTTTTTATTTTGAAACAGGGTCTCAGTAAGTTGCTGAGAATCTCGCTAAATTGCTGAGCCTGGCCTCCAACCTGCAATCCTCTTGTCTCAGCCTCCCAACTGCTGGGATTACAGGTGTGTGCCACCATACCCAGCAATATTGTTCTCTTTGTAGAATTGAATCAAATAAAATAGATGAAGTAAAAAGAAACAATGATGTGTATACTTTGACCCTTATACCTCACAGCAGGATACAATCTCTTCAATGGATTTGTAACTTCCTTCCCTTTCTTGCTTTCTTTCCTTTGTTTCTTTTCTTTTTCTTTCTCTTTTCTCTTTCTTTCTTTCTCTCCTTCCTTCTTTCTTTTTTTCTGCAAAAGATTACATGAGGCAAAAAGATAATGCTGAGCCAGGCATGGTAGCACACTCCTGTAATTGGGAGGCTGAAGCAGGAGGATTGCAGGTTTGAGGCCAGCACATAGTCACTTAGACCCTGTTTCAAAATAATAAATACATACATAAATACATGCATACATAAATAAATAGGGCTGGAGGTAGAAAGCCCCTGGGTTCAACCCCTACTACCATGGAGTGTGGGAATGGGGCGATAATGCTATATAGGATGAACTTTGAGGCACCAAAACCCCTCTCCAGTCCATCACAAAGTCTGAAATTTCCTTGGCCAAGTTTGACTACCCTATTTGAGATCAAAGAAATAGCCTGAAGACCTGAGAGTTGTGGAGGGAAGGCAGGGCGAGGTATCTCCTTGTCACGGCCTGCCCACCTCCTCTTGCCGAGGCCACTTGGATGGTGGTGGCGTGTAGCTCATATGTTCTGCAATGATGATGTTCACCCATCACTGAGGCCAGAAGTAACAATAAAGGCCATGAGTAGCAACTCCAGTCTGGATTCAACACGGCTTCGTCCGCATCACCGCATCCCTGGTTCTGCCAGATGGCTGTCGTGTGGAGTGTTAGCGCAGCCGACAGGGTGGAGGAGTCAGGATGAAGGCTTCCTCTCTGCCTGTCCACTGTTGACCCCCAGGGCTGTGAGCCGGGACCTCCACTGGCACTGCTGGCCAGTACTTTCCCACAGCCTCTCTGTGTGGTCTGGGCTTCCTTGCAGAGTGGCATCTGAGTTTCAAGAGCAAATGTTCCAAAAGAAGGGCCAGGTGGAAGCAGCATTGCCTTTTAACCTGACCTCAGTAGTCACACAGCATCTCCAAATACTATTGGTTAGAAGTAAGGCCCCATGACCAGCCCATACCTAGATGAATCTACTCTCTCTTGATAAGAGTGACAAAAAAAAAAAAAATTCTGATAAGTTTAAAATTACCATACAAGTTTTTAACAAACTATGTGGTTATCACACATTCTCGTTGCTGGTATAAATATTGTTAAGATAAAAATAATTTCTAATAATTTTTAGTACTTACATTATGCCAGGAATGATGCTCAGCACTCTACACACTGTGAAAGTCAAATGGCACACAACCCCCCATTCTACGGGATGTGGACTAGTATTTTCCCACTTTATTTTAATATTTAATTTTTATTTTAATCTTATATTGGTGCATCATAATTGTCCATCATACTGAGATCCAAAGCAATACATTCACATATGCATACAACATCACGTGGTGTGTTTCCCTCCCCACAACTCCTCTCTCCCCCTTCCTTACAGTCACAGTGATACATTCATACAGCACATGACATTGTTTGATCTGCTTTCTTTCCCAGCTTGCCCCCCCATCCCCTTGCACTACACGACGGGTCTCTTCTCCTTTTCAAGAGATCACACTTTTCTGTCCTTTTTTTCTCTCTAGCTTCCACATACGAGAGAAAACATGCAGCCCTTGACATTCTGAATCCAGCTAATCTCATTTAGCATGGTCTTCTCCAGTTGCATCCACTTTCCTGCGGTGGACATATTTCTGTTCTTCTTTATGGATGTGCACAACTTCATTGTGTATATACCACATGTGCTTTATCCATTTCTGTTGATGGACACTTGGGTTGCTTCCATAACTTGGCTATGAGCTTTGCTATATGTTTCCCCCTAGAGGTGTTAGTTTCTAAGGCAGTATAAAACCACCAGCTTAGCTGGGTGTGGTGGCGCATGCTTGTAATCCCAGTACCTGGGAGGCTGAGACAGGAGGATCGCAGGTTCAAGGCCAGCCTCAGGTCCTTAGTGAGGCCCTCTGCAACTTAGTGAGGCCCTGTTTAAAAATAAAAAATAAAAATAGGGCTAGGGGCGTAGCTCGAAGGTAGAATGCCCCGGGGTTTAATCCCCAGCACCAAAATAAATAAATAAATATATACATACATACATACATACAGACCTCCAGCTTTGTGAAATCTAAAAAACACAACACATAAATACAGAGGTAGTTACCAGGATTGAAGAGGAGCAGGAATGCAAAGATATGCATCCAAAGGTACAATTTTACAATTATAGAATAACGAGTCTAAAATAAAATATAAGACAACAATAATATTGTTATAGTCTGGTAATTTACCATCACCTCATATAGTTGTCTTTTAAATCTTATGACAAGAGAAAAAAGAAGAAAAAGAAAAAAAAGATAACTATATGAAGTGATATATATGATTTCATTGTTTTATATATATAAAACAGCAACAATGTTTTATATATAAGTATATAAATATATATGTGTATATAAATATATATTTTTATTAGTGCAATGTAATTATACATCATAATGAGATTCAAAGTGATACAAACATACATACACACATCATTCTTTAGTGTTTTTCTATTCCTTAACCTTGAGTATTCTGTGTGTGTGTGTGTTTTTGTGTTTGTGTGTGTGTGTGTGTGTGTGTGTGTGTGTGTGTGTGTTACTGGGAATTGAACCCAGGCCCCAGAAAGGAGTTAAGGAGTTGTCCTGAGAGATGTTCTGATCTTTTACCTTAGGCCTAAGAACTACAGTTCTATCTGGGTTCTTGGCCACCCTTCTTATCTCTTTAGGCCAAGGTATTCACCTCAAAATATTGCTTGGGTTCTGATAGAAGTCGTACTTCTACAATATGTTAATGGGCATTTTACAAGGAAAATATAAAACAAAATTAACAAGAACAAAACAAATCCAGTTGTATTATAGTTCTGAATCAAGAAACGTAATTGTCATGGACAAGCTATGCTACTAACAAAGACCACACATGTTTGTGTCTTTCTATAATGTCAGTATTGATCAAATAGCCATAAATTCACAATCTGCACCACCTTCTTCAGTTGCTTGTCACTGAATACTTGTAGGTTGGTAACTCGGAAGCTACAGACTGGGAAATCACAAGTTCTTTTATTCCAGTCTCAATTTCTAATATCTGTAACAAGCTAAGCGTTGTGGTGCATACCTGTCATCCTAGTTCTTGAGAGGCTGAGACAAGAGGATCTCAGGTTCAAGACCAGCCTCAGTAACTTGGTGAGATCCCATTACAAAATACAAAATAAAAAAGGTTAGAGGTGTCGCTTGGAGGTAGAATACCCCTGGGTTCAATCCCTCGTATGTACATACGTGTACGTGTGTGTATGTGTGCACTACACACATACATACACAAGTAGTCAGATAAGTCTTAAGGAACTCATTCTGAAGAGTCATCAAGGGAAGGTGGTTTGGACTGAGGGCAATTTTGTTTCAGTGTTGCTTGAAATGTCAGCTCCAGGTGCAGCTTGGAGTGGGCCTTGGTTATTGTCCCAGGCAGGTGAAACTGTGCTGAGCTAAAGCCTAGGGACAAAGAACTGGAGATTTGTTGCTATGGCAATTTTCCTGGGCCAGGCTCATGAGGAGTGACCAGGTGACAGGTATGCCACTGCACGCAGGCTCCTCCTCTTATGGGTCTCAGGTAAGGGCGCTGCTTCATTTGGTGGTGTGTCATGTTTCATAAGCTCGTGGGCCTGGCTTTTCTGCTATGGCTTTGCTCTGCCCATGCATTCATGTGCTACTCATTCAGTTTGATAAGTCCACAGGTGGTCATTATTTATTAACACATTAATTCACCAGCTTGTGCTTATAGTTGTGCTGTGCAGATGGTTGTTTACTTGTACAAAGTATGGAGACATTCTATCTCAGCCCTTGTACTCAAAGTGAAGTAACTCTTTGCCTTTCTGGCTGGTTCAGGCACTAGTGGCATGGATGAGATCAGGCCTATTATGCCTTCTTTCTGAGCCTTGTTTTCTCTGTTGATACAATGGGGTTGATGATAAAACATGGTGACTTATCAGGACTCTAGGGAGACTGGGAAATGCAGATGGCCATATGGGGCTTCCCCCCCACCCCCCCATCTTGGCAGTCAGACCCTGGATCTTGAGTCAGGTTTTCCAGAGATGTTTCTAGAGCCGGTCTTTGAGATGGAAACTTGAGTGCTGGCAGTCATCGGGGACTGAGGGCAGGGGCACCCCTGGGGGGAGAGAGGGCCCTGCAGGCCTGAGCAGAGGCAGAAGTGGCCGCAAAGGCTCCAGCCAATTCCCTGGATGTTCAAGCTGGCTCAGCATTTCAGATCGTCTCAGATGAAGGCACAAGGGCTAGGCCTTTGAGGCCTACCACCCATGGAGGGTTAGGATGCCCTATCAGGCAAGGCAGCTCCCTGTGGTCTAGGGCGATTGCTGGAGAAAGACCCTCCGTGAGAGCTTCACGCTCTGCAGACAAGGTGGGTGCTGGGTCCTGCAAGGGGAGAAGGGGCCACACCCACTACATCTGAGAACTGGACCACACTTCTCAGAGGCCAAATAAGCAGGGGGACTTGGGCTTTCGGGCAAGGAGGGTGAGAGGGGCCAGGAGATCACAGAATGTTCTTCTGTCCTGATATGATCTTGCTCTGTTGCCACCTGAAATCGCCAGCGAATTAAGTGTCTCCTCATGTTTATGCCATGCGTGGCTGGACATGAGTGCAGCTGAGAAGGGATGGATTCTGTAGCTAATCTGAGGGTGGGAAGCCCAAGGACCACAGCAAGGAGTCAGAGAGAAGCTAGAGATAATTAGGCAAGGAAACTGTAGGGAGGCCATAGAATTAGAGTGTGGTTCAAATTTAACCTAAATCTCCAAAGGACTGGGAAGCACCAAGTATCATATTGGATAAGGGCACTTTTCTTGGCATCCTCTGGGTTTTGAGGATTTCAGACCTCAAACCACAGAACAGCAGCAGGAGCCCCCTGCAGCACATGCCTTCCCAGCCGGCACTGGGACAGTGGAAAGAATGGCGAAGAGCATAGCAGGCCTGATTCAGGGAACATACAAGACATGAGAGGTAAGTCGCCACTGAAGTACCCCCACATCAAGTTCCAGGGTGCTCCTCACGGAAGGCGCCCTCCCCAAATCCATCTGTTGAAGCTCTGGCCCCCAGTGTGACTGCGTTCAGAGATAAGGTCCTCAAGGAGGGAATTGAGGCTAAATGAATGCTAAGGATGGAGACCTAATACAATAGGACAGGTGTCCTTATCAGAACAGGGAGAGACACAGGGAGATGCAATGCCTAGAGGAACATGTGAGAAGGTGGCCTCAGGCCAAACCAATCCTGCTAACACCTCCACCTGGAGCTCTTGAGTTGCAGGAAATTTCAGCCATGCAGTCTGAGATAGTTCATCACCGAAGCCCAGCTGACCAAGACAGGGGACAGGCATCTAGCAGGAAGGGAAGGTCAGGTCGGTGCCAGGCAAAACCGATCCAGTGCCCCCAAGTCTTTACCTCCTGTCTCTCCTGCCTCACCCTGAGTCTGAAGGGGCTGGCCAGTGGCGGGGGGACACCTGGCTGAGCCTTTTTCTAAGGCTACAAGTGAACCGTAAACACAGTACTGCAGAGTGCCAGAAACCAGGCCTCGCTGTCACTTCCCATCAGCAAGGGCGCTTCCCGGTTCAGTGTCCAGGAAGTGAAGTAACTGCACACGTGCCGTCTTCTCCCTGCCTGTCGCTGGCCAGGGTGGCTGACCTGAAGTCGGCTTTCAGAGGGAAGCTGCTTCTCTGTAATTCTTTGGGTTCCAGTTCAGAACTTGCATAAAGAAGTAGGATCTCATTTAAGAACATGCCCAATGAGTAAATCAAAACAAAACCAGGAAGCGGAAGGAGCTGGCTCCCAGGCCTCCTGATCTGAAAAGCGAGGCAGTTGCCCTAGTTTTGTGGCTGTTTCTTTTCCTTCCATTCTCTTCTTTTAACCACAAGAAAGTCTCTTCAAAAGAAATCTCACCAAGAAGCAGATCAAGAGATAGAAAAAACTGCTCAGAACAAAAAGGGTGGGAAGCTAGGTGTGGTGGCACAGGCCTGTAATCCCAGGACTTGGGAGGCTGAGACAGGAAGATCATAGGTTCAAGGACAGCCTTAGCAATGCAGTGAGATCTTGTTTCAAAGTAAAAACTACAACAGGGCTGTGGGTATAGTACAGAGTTAGAATGCTCCTGGATTCAATCCCTAATACCACAAAAAAGGGTGGTAAGGGATGAACACCAGATCTTGTCCTTTTCCAACCTGGTGGTTTGTGGAGAGGAGCATGAAGACCATGTACCTTCATCTCCTAAGTGTTCCTCCAGCCTCTTGTCTTGGAGCTATGGAGAGTTAGCATTCCTGCACACCTGGCTATGCCCAGCCAGGCACCTGAGCAAGGATGGAGACCATGGGCCATCTCTCCCCAACCCCATCAGAGAGCTGGATCCAGGCACTGGAAACCACAGTAGACATGATACATCTTCACAGAGCTTCAGTTTTACTCAGGTACGAGCAATTCAAAATACGTTAATACAGACCTGCACTGTCATTTGGTAGGAGACACAAGCCACATGAATGTTTAAGATCAGACAGAGCCTTGGAAGATGTCCTGCTGCTGTGGGACACACTAAGCTCTGGCCAGATCACCAAGATTGTAGCTTCTGAGGTTGGGGCACTTGGTGAAACATTTCCAAAGCGATGTTCTAAGTGAAGGCAATTAGGGCCAAGCATGGGAGTGTTAAGAAACTTTGAGGTTTAGGTGACTGAATGACTGAATGTTAGATAAGGACATCTCTGCTTTACTCTGAATGGAGGTTTCCTCACTCATTCATTAAACAGATTTTTTTTTTTTTTTTTTTTTTTTTTTTTTGCGGTACTGGGGATTGAACTCAGGGGCATTCTACCTCCAAGCTAGCTACACCCCCAGCCCTATTTTTTATTCTATAGTTTGAAACCGGGTCTCGCTAAGTTGTGGAGTGTCTCACTAGGTAGCTGAGGCTGGTCTCGAACCCTGATCCTCCGGTCTCAGCCTCCCGAATGCTGGGATTACAAGCATGTGCCATCATGCCCGGCTCATTCATTAAACAGATATTTGCTGAATGTCTATTTCAGTCCAGGCACCGTGGAAGACACTGTGCCAACATTCTGGAAAAGACTTGTCGGTGAGTTTTAGACCCAAGGAGAAGGAAGAACAAGTATGTTTGAAAACTCAGAATAGTGGTTGCTCTGAGTTTTCTTTTCTTTTATGAATCTATTTCTCTAAATGTAATGATAGTTTCAGTGGTGATGCAAAAAGAGAAATACTTTCAAATTAAAGTTGCTATATAGGTGAAAATTCATCTAAATTATACTGTTTATTCCTTCGGGAAATAAGGATTGAGCCCCAATGGATGCCAGGACTCACCCTGGGCACAGTGGGGAGGATGAGATAGTCTTAACAAGAGCCTGCCCACAAAAGGAAGATTCATAAGGGGATGGGAGATCTAGAAATATGGTTGCCTAAGCAGGGCGTGGTTGTGCACATCTGTAATTCCAGTACTTAGTAGGCTAAGACAGGAGGACTGCAGGTTTGAGGCCAGCCTCAGCAATTTAGCGAGACCTTCAGCAACTTAGACCCTGTTTCAAAATAAAAATAAAATAAAATAGGGTGAGAGTATAGCTCAGAGGTAAATGCCCCTGGATTCAATCCTCAGTAACTGCCACCCCCCCCCCACACACACACACACAAGAAATATTGTTTTCTAGGGCAACACTGGGAGGGAATCAAGCAGTGGTTACTATGAGACTTTAAAAGGGTTAGAGGTGATCTGCATTGTTATACCATTAGTAGTGTGGTTATTATTCTCCTAAAATTTCACAATGCTTAGAAATAAATAGTATAGCCAGAATAATGATCATACCAGGAAGTACTGCAAGCAAGAGGATGCTCTGTCAATTGTCATCAACAATAATGTCAGCGCAATTTAGGACCATGGTGAGCCCAGTCTTGCCTAGGTAACCCTGTCTGGGAAACATGAGCAAACCCAAGTACTACATGTGTCTGAATGTGAGAAATAAACTTGGGAGGGTGAAGCCCACTGGATTAAACCACTGGTACAGAGACAAATGGAGTTATAGTATTTGGTGAGTCAATAGGCTAGAATGGAGGGAATCAAGGAGGTGAGCCCAACAAGTAGGACCTCTCCTCCTCTCATTTTCCCTCCACAGGTTCCCCAGCAGAAGCAGCGGATAAGCCTTTGCCTATGCTTGGCCCAGAAGGAAGAGAGAGAGGGAAGGAGGGAGGGAGGGAGGGGGA
>PVLC010015759.1:0-36724 GCA_004027655.1 Graphiurus murinus
GTATTTTCTTGCTTAGTCCTATTCTTGTGTACCTGGAGACTGTCATGTTCCATTTGCATAACTTTGGTGAGGTGATCTAAACCAGTGAATTATCCACCGATACTTGCTCAATCTCTCTCATTAGATTTACCATACCATGTTCCTTTTATTAAAACCTAGGCAATGTGAATATAATTTTAAGTGACAAAAATAATTTACATCCCTTAAAAAATAGCTGATCACCTCAAAAGCTTCTAGAAATGATGAGGCACAAGGTACAAGTTTGGGATATAAATATTTATCCTATGAAATGTCACACACATTAGATCTAGAGAATCCCTCTCTGTTGATCTATCTTTGGTTGCATTGCCATTGATTGTTTTGAGATTATTAGAATTTCATAAAGTATTCTATTCTCTTGATATTTTCCATCATTTTAATTGCTTCCATTGTTTTCTACTCATATTCACAAATTCATATTTTTATTGTGAGGTAGCATGACAAGCCAGAGTACTGATTGGAGTTAGTGAATTTGTGATGGTTATAAGAAAGTCTCCCAACTCAGACAAAATACTTTGGGGAAAACACTTTATTTTTCTGGGTGCCATTTTCTTTATCTGTAAAATAAACTCAGCACACTGAACATAGGGAGCTTTCAACTTTTTGTTGAAAAATAATCCAGAGACTCATGAAAGGAAAGAATAAGAGTATATGGTAAATTCTTTTTTCTGCTTTAAAAATTCATTGTGACTCTGATTTCTAAAATTTTATCTTGAGGTTCAAGTTAGAACATTTGAAGAACTAGTGACCAATTTTTACTCAACTTAGCCATGGATCTAGCTGTATTCAAATGCATTATTTCATGCTACAATCATATTATAGGATTTAACAAGATAAAAACAAGTTCCAACTGGTCATAGTGTTTGAAGTTCTCATGGTGTTCAGCACCTGAGTCTGTCTATCCACTTTTTAAGACCCTCTTCAAACAAGAATCATTCAAATGCACATGCAAAATCCCATCAAGTTGACTGATAATGTGTATGGGACTTCTTGTTAATATTCATTGGCACTTTTTATATTCCCCCAGTTTCAATTTGCATTAGGGAAAGAATTTATTACTCGATACTGATTTCATTTAAAAGCTTGAACTTGAGAAGCAAATTTCTTTAAAATAGAATTTGAGATAAAATAGGTTTGAAGGTGATTCTGAAAACATCCAGCCTCAGCCTGACAATCTAAAAATGGGCTGTCTTAAAAGAGAGAGATGACAGTGATTGACAGATTTCAATTTATTCTAATCTTTATAGGTATAACATCAGGAATTTGGATTATCATAGAAGAAAAAATGGGTATCGTCAACTATTTTCAAAATTTAATGAACCCCGTAGAGTTTAAGCTTGGCATATGCTTCTTTCATGAAATACCATTTTCTTTTTCTTTATTTTTTTTTTTGACTAAATTATTCTTCCACAAAGTACAAGAACATTTTCTTGGCCTTTTGGATCTTTCCCAAGTTGTACTTAAGATTCTAAATATGTAAACAGGAGCCCGACATCCCCCCTCATTAAATATTTCCCTGACTATTTTGTGTGTGAGAAGCATCCTCTTGAAATGATTCAATTTCCTAGTTTAGTAGTTATGCTTCCAGATATAATTATGTATTAGCCAAGGATACGAATCCTCTCACTTGTAATTATGTGATCTCGTTAGGAAACTGGCTGTGCAATAGGAAATTGGTGATTAAACTTTCACTCAGTATAGTTTCTTCATTATTTGTTGGAACAGGTGTCAGGATTATTCTCTGTTGGTATTTTGCTTGGTACCTGTGCTATTAATCAGTTTTTATGAAAAAATGGGGTAATTTATTGTCTCTACCTTAGATCCTTTATATTTTCTGGATTTTCATGGCAGTTAATGTAATAAATAACTCCCTTTGCATCATTAAAGATAGGACGGTCAGGTTTTCATTTTTCCTGACTCAGCAGAGCTCTATGTATAAAGACACAATGTGATTTCTTCTATTGTGAAATATCCTATGAATATCCTATGGGATAATAGGCAATTATTTGAAAGGAGAACATCAATTGTCATAATCCACTAGTGAGTTAATATTAGCATGTGCCAATAAAACTATTAAGGTTTTCTCAGAATCATACTAATGGTATTTTGTCATGTGTAAAGCCAGAAATAGATTTTTGGTAGAAGGAAACAGGATTTACTTTGAACCCAATGATTATGTAAATAGTACAAATACCTTAATTAGAATAAAAAATTATGACACTATATACTCTATGCATGTCAGTTATTTTTGCATGTTAGTATTTATAAATGAAATCTTATTCAGCAACTCTAAAAGCTTACACCATTAAATTCAAGGTGTAGCACAATCACCTACTTTAATTTGGTGGGATTTTTTTTTCTTCACAATTTCATTTGATTTATAGCAGTTTTTTCCTCACTCCCTTGGACATTCTTGCTCTGGCATCTCCTCTTTCCTCTCTCCTTTTCATCTTTATTGAAATGATTCACTATTTAAAAATTAAAAACTTGAGTAAATTTGTTATAAGCACATATCAAAGTTTTATTTCAAAGTTTGTAATAAGAGAAGGCTTAGCTGGCCAATTGAAATATTATTTCATGGTAAACCTACTTTCAAAGTAAAAACCATTGATCAGAAAATCATTGCTGCTGAATACTAGAAAACATATCTAGCTAAAGATCATAGAAACCTAACTAACAGTCATTAGATTAATCACTACAGATAGAATAAATTTATCTTACAAAAGATTATCAGGTGAAACTTAACACTTGTATCTGAACTATTTGTGTGCGTATGTGTGAGTATGTTCACTGGGATTGAATCCAGGACCTCTCCCATGTTAAGTACATGTCCTACTACTGAGCTACACCACCCAGCACTCTTAAGTGTTTTTAAATCAGCTTTATTGAACCATAATTGACATATGATAAACTGTACATATTTGAATATAAATTTTTTATGTTTTATCATATGCATATGCCCATGAGACTATCACAAGAAGAAAAGTCTGTGAAGGGATTGATTTAGCATCATTATGAATTGCATGAGGTTGAGAAGTCTGCTGGTAGCCAAGGCACATGAGCATAGGTGGTTGGAAATATCAGTCTGAAGCCCAGAAGGGATTGTATAGCCTGGAGATATGGATTTGGGAGTCATAATTGTTATATATGAGTTTGAAGAATCCTTAACATCTATCGGATCTGACCTCAAATAAGCCTGCTTCACACAGCTTTGGAGATCTGAATATACACCCAAGCAAAAGGCATAGCTGAGGCAGGGAGGTAGTCGGATGTGCTCAGCAAGGTAGCACTTGAGCTTTCCCTGAGATAAATGTTAAACACTGCCTCATGGCAGCAATCCTCATTGGTCAGAAATATGTAGACAGAGATGTTTTGTGCAGGATGACAGATGCAGATAAGACTCATAATTTCATAAAGAAGATATCTCTTTCTGATAATCAGTTCTATAGAAATCACATTTACACTCTTACATAGAACAAAAGTCAAGTAGAAAGATGCAAAAAAAAATTTTTAAACATCATAATGTAACTTACTTGTGTGAACTCAAAATGAGAAAGTTTTTTATACTAAGGGAAGATTACTTTTGAAAGGAAAATTAAAACATAAAAATATAGAGCTGTAAAGTATATCCCATATGACCACAGCCATCCAAGTTTAATCATTATTGGCATTTTGCTATACTTGCTTAAGATCTTTTGTTTTAATTTCTGTTATACAAAAATAAATCTTTGTAGATAATGGTAACTATTCCTTTGAAATACTTTCCAATTTTTTAAATCTCTCTCCTGTCCCTATCATGAACAGTAGTCAGAATTTAGTGTTCATCTCTTATGTCTGTTTTAAATTTTTACTATATACTATATTGAAATTATTGACCATGTAAGTATAGCTATATTTCTGTATTTTATGTTCTTCTCCATTAATCTTTATGTCTATTGTATCAGTACTGATTTAATTACTAAAGTTTTATAGAAAGTTTTAAAATCAACACTCTAACTTTTTCTTTTATTGTTTAGCTATTCTAGATATTTTGCCTTTTTTATGTAAGTCATTCAGTCAGCTTCACAAATTCTACTAAATAAAATCTTCTTGGATTAGAATTGTAGTGTATTGAATTTATAAAAGTTTAAGAGATTTAACCTTTTAAAAATAATGAGTCTTTCAATCTATAAACATTGTCTGTTTCATATATTTATTTAGAGTATCCTTAATTTATCTCAGCTGCATTTTCTTTTTAGTATGGAAGTATTTAAAATTGTGTCATAGGTACCAGAGATCTATTTTAAACCTCAGAGTTTTCTTCCAGGTTCACATGGCTGTTGGCAGAATTTATTTCTTTACATTGTAGAACTTATGGAAGCTCTATCTTCATGGTCATACAGCAGGCACTTTTCGGAATTTAACATTCCTTAAAGGCTCACCTGATTAGACCAAGGCCCAGAGAGGATAATCTTTGTTTTCTTACCTCAATGTCAACTGATGGTAACCATGAAAGTGATATAAGTCAATACCACTCTGAAAAGGGATGGAATTATATGGGCATGTATATAAAAGTAAATAAATTTGGGGGGCCATGTTAAATTCTGCTTACTACATAAATCTTTTGATTTTTTTTTTGTACTGAAGGCTGAACCCAGGGGAATTCTATCTCCAAGCTATACTCCCAGCCTGTTTCAGTTGCTGAGACTGGCTTTGAACCTGTGATCCTCCTGTCTTACCCTCCCCAGTGCGAAGATTATAGGCATGCACCACCACACTTGACCTTTTTATAGTTTTTTTTTTTAAGTATTCTATAGATTTTTTTGGTGCTGCTAGAAATGTATTTATTTTATATTGCTTTCTAATTGTTTGATGCTGGTATACAGAAAAGCAATCCATTTTTCTGCATATTGACCTTAAATCATGTGACCCTGCTAAGTTTACTTATTTGTTCTAGTAAGCTCCATAAGATTTTCTACATCTAAGATCATGCTAGGTAAAAATAGAGGTACCTCTTCCTGTTTTCTATGTATGCCTTTCATTTGTTTTATTGTATTATTGTGACTAGGGCCTCTACGATAATACTAAATAGAAGGGTACGAGGCAACATGTTGACTTACTTTGTTCTTAGTGGGGAGTATTCAATACTTTTCCATTAAGGATGATACTAACTTTAGGTGGATGCCCTTCATCAAATTGACAAAGACCTATTCTATTCTGACTCTGCTGAGAGTTTTTATCATAAATCAGTGTTAAATTTTGTTATATGATTTTCTTGAGTTCTCTGTATATCCTAGATATTAGACCTCTATCAGAAGAGTAGCTGGCAAATATTTTCTCCCACTCTGTGGGCTCTCTGGTGAAGTTCTTGATAGTTTCTTTTGCTGCACAGAGGCTCTTCAGTTTAATGCAATCCCATGTATTGATCTTCCTTTGAGTTGCTTGTGTTTTGGGGGTCTTGTTGAGAAAGTTTTTACCTGTGCCTATGTGTTGAAGTGTTGGTCCTATGCCCTCTTCAAGTAGCTGCAAGGTCTCTGGTCTAACTTCCGGTCTTTGATCCACCTTGAGTTAACTCTTGTGCAGGGTGAGAAAGTGGGGTTTATTTTCATTTTCCTGCATATGGTTAGGCTTTTTGCCAACACCATTTGTTAAAGAGGCTATCTTTTTTCCAGTGTATATTTTTGGCTCCTTTGTCAAAAATCAATTGACTGTAAGCACGTGGGTCTATTTCTGAGTCTTCTATTCTGCTCCACTGGTCTATGTATCTGTTTTTGTGCCAATACCATGCTGCTTTTATTACTGTGGCTTTTTAGTAGAGTTTGAAGTCAGGTATTGTGATACCTCCTGCATGATTCTTGTTGCTAAGGACTTTTTGTTGTTCCAAATGAATTTAAGAATGATTTTTCTATGTTTATGAAGAGTGACCTTGATAATTTCATGGGTATTGCATTGAATCTACAGATCATTTTTGGGAGGATGGTCATTTTGATGATATTTATTCTGCCTATCCAAGAGCATGGAAGATCTTTCCATCTTATAAGGTCTTCATCAATTTCTTTTTTCAACTTTTTATAGTTTTCCTTATAGAGGTATTTTACCTCTTTGGTTAGGTTTACCTCTAAGTATTTTATTTTTGGGGGTGCTATTGTGAGTGGAATTATTTTCTGAATTTCTTTTTCAGTGGATTTATGGTTGGCATACAGGAAAGCTTCTGATTTTTTAAGATTGATTTTGTATCTAGACACTTTGCTGAATTTGTTGATCAATTCTATAAGTTCTTTGGTTGACTTTGTTGGGTCTTCTAAGTATAGTATATTCTGCCTGCTCACATCAGTGGGCCATGATTTTCCTTGATCCATTCCTCCTTCCTCTGTACCAGGAAAAGGTCACCAAGCAAAAAGACGTAATTGTGGGATGGTCATGGGTTCATCTCCGATGATTCCTTTCTCTCAAATATTACTGGCCTGTGCTGGCCTGTGCTGACCACTCAGTGCCTGAATATTATTACCTCATATTTATTTTTATTAATTTTATAGTTATTTCTAGTGGCAGGGAAGGAGAATAAAAGGTTGAAAGTATCCTAGCAAAGAAAGGTAAAGGGATGGAAGCAAGTTACAGTTCTGGAAAATTTGGGAATGTGAAGACTAATTGATGCTTTGTTTTTAAAAAAGGCAAATAGAAATATGAGCCATTTTATTTAGAAAATTGTAGCTCATCATCAAATTCAGAACTAGGCATTTCTGAGGAAAGATAAAAACATAGAGAATTACTAGTGTTTGAGCGTCATCTCTGGGTTCTCAGCCACTGAGAGAATTATTCTAGAACCTGTTTTATGTCACTTAAGGTACTCACTGTGGGGATCTTTAATGAAATTAATATTAAATGAGTATCTTAGAGGGTTATATCAAGTCTATGATTACTAATAATTGTGCTAAACATACAAAATGGACATCAGCAAAATATCAATATGCTATTTATACTTTAATCTAATCACAGACTTCATCACAATCTATCAACACAATTTTCTTCTCTGTATTTTTTTAATTGGAAAAATTGCAACCGGGCTCATCTGCTCTTTTCAGAAAATTAAGCTTATTTTAAATAGTGTATTCACCAATTCTATTATTTTGTTTGTTAGCTTTGATATTTTTTGTCTATGATGAAACCTACTAAAAGCATGGTTCTTTAAAAATCAAGTGAATTGGAAATCTATAAAGTTGTTTGGACACCATGTTGAGTAAGCTGAGTTAGAGAGTGTTATATTGGTAAGAAAGGAACATCATGGTTTTAGGTGCTTATCAGACCCTATCCAAATGTCCTCTGACATGTAATGTTCTGCTTGAGACTAAACTTCCCATCTACAGATTGAGCAAATTGCTCAAGTTCAACCTATAAGAATTAAGAATTAATTGTTTAACATTATCAATTAACTACATCGGGATCCCAGCTTCATTTTTCAAAAACTTTACAACTTTAGGAAAGTAACTTAAACTTTCTGATCTTTGTTTTTCATTACTATAAAGTGAGCATTATTAGAGGACTGACTTCACACAGTATAGGAAAATTAAATGAGAAACCAGAAAAGATAGATAGCAACTGGTGCCTGGGACTATTACTGATTGTTGTTGATGACCTCTGCTTGCTGGGAAAGAATGTGTGACTTTTTATTTGGTTAAATGAAGAAAAAAAAAATAGACCCTAGAAGCAATACTTTTGGCAGGACTCTCCCTTTTCTAAAAATCACTGATAAAAAGAGAGATATAAAATTTCAAAACCAGAAAGTGTAATAATTCTTATCATTAATAATCTACCTATTCCCACATTCATTAATATTATGTTTGTTTAGATAAATGAGTGCACATAAATCTTGCAATATACACCACACTTTATTTTTTTTTATTGGTACATTGCAACTATATATTACAGAGATATTCCAAGTGATACATTCACATATGCACACAACATGTCACCAAGCATCATTTAGCAAGTGCTTTGAGCTCAAAGAATGCTGAGCACTCTCCTAGATCTGTTGGTGTCCCAAGCATTCCTCCACAGGGAAGATGAAACATCCCTGAGAGGACATTTAAAGAGCAACTATCAACAAGCACAAATCAATAGTCTATAAAACGAAAGCCTAAGTGTTGAGGGGATCCTTCGGAAAGCTTTCTTCAAAGCACTAAAATAACTAAAAGGGTACTAGTGGTGTACATAAAGAAAGGCAAAGAATAGCAAAATTCAATCAGAGCATGTAAGGCCAGGACATAAAGCAAGAAAATAGAGTTTATGCTTGTGTGAATTTCTTCTACTTTGTTTGAATTTTAATTTGGTATTTTTTTTAAATCCATGTACACCATTATCAGTAATTTTTTTGTGTACATGCCTTCTCTCTACCATGGAATCTTTCTTTCTTTCTCTCTTTCTTTTTTTTTTTTTTTTTGTGATACTAGGGATTGAACCCAGGGGCATTCTACATCTGAGTTATATTCCCAGTCCTATTTTTTTATTCTTTATTTTGAAACAGGGTCTCACTAAGTTGCGGAGGACCTCACCTAGTAGCTGAGGCTGGCCGCAAACCTGGATCCTCCTGTCTCAGCCACCCAAGTACTGGGATTACAAGCGTGCACTACCATGCCCAGCTCCATGGAATCTTTTTGAACATTCTCAAAATCAATTTAAAATTACTTAAATCAACATTACTGATATATAATTTACAAAAAATATAATACAGTCATTCAGAATTCATTTCATTTTTTAAAAATTTCTCAAACATAAGAATAGCTTTTTAAAAAATAGTTTATTTTCAGATTACTAATCTCAACACTAAGCAGAGATTTAAAATATACCTTAAGATAAGAAAACAGATGGAAATTAAATCATTTGAAAACCAAATTTATTTTAGTACAAATCACCTAATTTCTAAGAGCATTTTTGTAACCATTATCCTTATTTATTGTTTGTGTTCTTATTCAATAACATATTCAGGAGCCAGGCATGGTGGTGCATGCTTGTAATCCCAGCATTTGGGAGGCTGAGACTGGAAGATTCGGGTTCTTGGCCAGCCTCAGCGATCTAGTGAGGGACTCCGCAACTTAGTGAGACCCTGTTTCAAAATAAAGAATAAAAAATAGGGCTGGGGGTATAACTCTATAGCTTGAAGGTAGAATGCCCCTGGGTTCAATCCCCAGTACCGAAAAAAGAAAAAAAAAAACATATTTGGAGGGCAGTAATTAAAAAATTATTTTATCCATATGTCATAATGAGTTGGTAGTAAGATACAGATTCAAACCAATACTTTGGAATTTGTTCTTTTTATGATCACCCCATGGACTTCTCTTTGGGGAGAACATATGCTTTTAAGTTCATATATCATCTTTGAGAAAAAAAATGGAATAACAATACAGGAAATATGTAAGTAAATATAAACAAGACACTAGTGCCTCCCTCCCCAACACACACACACACACACACACACACACACACACACACACACACACGCACACAGATTTTGTTAACTTGGAAATGATCAGATCACATAGAGTTTTATTGTGATCCCTTATACGTAGCCATTGGAGATAGTGACTCTGTTTAGGATAGCAGCAAAGTTAATATAATACCTAAACCTAAATGAATTTCTGAAGAATTTCAGCTGAGTCAGCTAAATGACCTTAAGAAGAAGACTTAAGACTGACAGATAGCTACCACATACAATGAAAATCTTGTATTTGTCAATTATGTGAATTGATCATTTTATACTCTATAATTACTAATGGACGATAAGTATTATACCCACAATCCTCATGAAATTTTCTTTTCTGGTTTCAGAGTGGAATAGTTAAAAGATAAAGCTATTTATTTGATATAATGTCCCTACCTTTTTTTGTTTACAAAAAATGTTAACAAATCAGAGTAGAATAGATGGTAATCATTTTATGGGGAAAATAGGTATCTTCTAATTTTGTTTTTGTAGTACCTAGTCCTATGCTTGACAAGATAGAGATGCAAAAATAAAATTTGGGGAATAAATAAGTGGGTTAAAGAATAAACCAATGATCAATGATCAATGAAAAGCCAACAGTATGGGAAAAGAAAATAAATAAAACCCATCCCTTTTGAAAAAGGATCAATAGCATCATTTCTATATAATGAAACAAACCAGTGCTATAAAGAAAAGTAGCTATGCTGACTTTATTTACTTTCTTATAATAAGTAGCAGAACTGAAGTATGAGAATTGGTACTAAGTTATAGATGGGTACTTTACAAGCATGTAACTTTCAAAAATTCCTTATACCAAAACAAGTTTGGGGTTTGGAAATTATATTTATAAACATATTCCTGTTACCTGTTCCACCAGTGTATGGCTTCATTCAATATCCTGTCTATTGCTATCAAGAGACAATAAATAAACAAATAAATAAACAAATAAATACCACTCATTAGAAAAGGGTTTATTTTAATAAGATAATTGACTAGATAATTTTCAGAGTATTCTTAAAGAAGATTTTAAGTAGAATATTTTCAGGCACAAATAAAAATAGGTTGCATCTGAAAGTTGACTAGGGTTGTAGGTTAACACATATCAGAACTTGAATCAACAAATTAGGCAATTTTAGTTTGTGTGTGTGTGTGTGTGTGTGTGTGTGTGTGTGTGTCTATGTATATCACTAATCACGTCAAGATAATAGTCCTATCTTAAATTACAGCATGAACACTTAGCAGGCTCTCCTCCTCTACCCCTTCTCTCTGCTCTCTCTCTTTGAGGAATTATTTTGAAATGTTGCATTTCAGTCTGAGGTGTATGCTTGACTTTAGCCCTTTGCCATTTTATCATTCTTGCTGAAATAGTACAATACAATATCTCAGTGTTGTATCTTTTAATGAAATCTTCACACTGACTTCTGGGAATACCTGAAGCTCTAATCACAGGTGCATGATGATATATCATTTTGTGGCTTGTTAAAATCAGTTTTTACACCTGAGTCCATGAATTTGCAGACTCTCTCACATGAGTCTCCCTACAGACTCTGACTAACCTCTCAGCTCGTTCTGTGCATTACTTTTAAAATAATAATGATTCATTATTTTTATATATGCATTATTAAATGTTATTGTCATAACCAAAAAATCTAATAGTTATTGAAGGTTACTCTGGGAAGACCACTAAACAATTCTGTGCATTAGTATCTTTCTACATTTTTGTTAAACAGAGTTATTTGTGTGGCATGTATCAATGAAGTAAAATTTGTTGATTGTGCATAGAGATTTTTTCCATTAATGAAAGTCAAACATGGTTATGAAGTTTAAACACCAATATTAACTCATATGGACACAAACAACCAAACTACTAAATATGTGGTAGATTGCCCAGACATTAGTCATTTAAGTACTTGCTTGGGCTTTGATCTTTCTTTCCTTCAAAAACTCTGGCTACAATGTGTTTATATTGGTTATTCTCGTATAGTATATAACTTGATATGAATAATGGTGGCAATACCTCAAATAAGCTCCTCAAAGATATTTCTCACACTTTTTTTCTAGAGAAGTGACTAACTTTTTATACTAGAAATGCAGACATTGACTGGACTGGCAGAACTCACAGAGGAAACAGAAATTCCTCCATCTATACCAGCCATGTGCATTTTGTTCTAGCTGCAGATGGATTTTGCATTGTTATATCTCTTTGCTCAGTTACTCTGAAAATATTGTGGGTAGAGTCAGAAAAATACTCTGAGTACTCCAGGTGTTCCCCTAAACATAGAAGAAGAGATATGAATTGTAATATGTGTGAGTTTTAATATCATAATGTTTATGGATATTGACAGCCTATGTACATCAAAAACAACATGAAGGGGTGTGCACATTCTGC
Source organism: Graphiurus murinus (assembly GCA_004027655.1). Taxonomy (NCBI): domain Eukaryota; kingdom Metazoa; phylum Chordata; class Mammalia; order Rodentia; family Gliridae; genus Graphiurus; species Graphiurus murinus. Next base: position 11,883 of record PVLC010015759.1, read on the forward strand.
AAAAAAAAGCACCTTCTGTAGCACATAAACTTTAGTCCTCTAGTTTTATGTTCATCAACATCTTGAGAGGCATTTATAACCCCTCACACACTTCTTTATGATTTCATTATTAAGTAGAGATGCCTTCTAGTCCCAAGACATGGTTCATTATTTGTCAATTAAAATGAAGAAATTTCTTGTTTGTTTCAGGTACATTTCAAGCAGTTGGCTTGTGGGACTTTGAGAGATGCTGCTGCCCATGACATGTTGGAATTATCATGATCAGCTACTCAGTTTGGATCTCACCCAGTGGCCAAGAGCTTTGCGCGGTAGGCGGCAAAGGTTGGATTTTTAAAAAGAGTAAACCAGGTAAGGTTTGAGGGAGACATCTGATCATTTATCATTTGCTCTAAGGGCTTTAGTGTACTGCCAAGATGTACTGAATAATGCAAGAACAGGTTGTTGAAGAATGAAGCTTCTTTGGCTTCAGGAGAATGTATATAGTAATAATTTAATCCCTTTTCTCTCAAGAGAAGATAGGAGCTATTTTAAGATCACACAAAGCAGGCATGAGAATATTATATATCCTAGCTTAATACAATAGGCAAAAATTGCAAGCTATGAAGATTTCCTCTTAGTGCTCTAATGGTATAAAGAGTTGGACTTTTGAAGGTACAGTAAGGAAAGTGTTGCTTTTAAGTATTTATATTTTATACAATATCAAAGTATAAATATCAATTCAGAGCATATGATCTTCTAAATATATTTCAAACTTATTTCCAATTCAGAATATTACATCATTATTTGCCTTTTATTTTTTAAAACTATCATTCTAAATTCTTTTCACATATTATTTTAAATGGTAATATAATGACATACTCTTACTGTGGCGCCAAGATTTAAAATATTACACTGACCCAAATCATTTTTATCTAATTTTTCTATTTCATGGTAGAACAATGCTTAATCATAATTTTTTTCAGATTTTATTTTTCTCTTTAACTTTCTTCCATCCTGTAATAAATATTATGTATAAAATCAATAATTCCATGAAGAAGCCATGAATTATTTTCATCTTCTTACTTTAAGATTATCAAAACTTTTACAGCTTCTTTGGATTTCACGCATCCCAAAGAAAGATAGGTACAGTATAGAAACAGAAATACCATGAGTAAAATGTATAAATCTAGAAAATAAGGGAAATAGTTTATTCTATGTCCCTAATGCTTGAAGCCTTCAGATTTTTTACAAATAAAAACGTATTACTTTCTAAAAATAAATTAAATGTAACTCATTAAATATGTTATAACCTCCTATAATTTCCTATATAAATTATAATTTCTAAAGTTTTGAAAACAACTAAAGTTTAATAAACATTCCTTCCAAAAACCGTCATTACTTGTCATTATCATGATATAAGGAGAGTAAAAACATCCAAATAACAAATTTAATAATTGTCGGGAACAGTATAGATCACCAAAATCATAGCAAAAAATCTGTATTTGATGATCTGACTGACAGATAATTTATTTATCCTGTTTGACAGCAAAGTGAATTAACCACCATTAGAAGAATTGTACCAGTCATATTAGAAGTGCATTAAAAATATGGGATGCATTGTTGGAAGAAAGCTCAATCCACTTCCGTGCTTCGTGGCATTACTATATAATACATAGTTATAGCAAGATGTGATAAGATGTGATCGCCTCCCGTAGTTCTTAGCTCATAAGTTTTAAACCTTGAGTCCAAACTAACATTCATTCTGATTATGTTTATTTCAATATTTTCAACATAATTGGGCTGCATGTCAAAATCTCAGAGTTCTAAACAAGAAGATTAAAGGGGAGATAAAATTAGTCTATTTTGAAGGTAAATAATCATGTGATAATACAATTAGTAATTATCTTGTCACAGAGGAAGAGCTCTCCTCTATTTGTGAGAAATGGATTTTCTTTCTTTAGCATACTTTTTCTGAATTGTGTAAGTCATCAATTTGGAGAAAGTGTACAATAAGCAATTTTGATCTATGTGTTATACAGAAATATAACTTCTCTTCACACCGTTCTTTTAAATGAATCATGTTAATTATGATGTATAAAGACAAGGTGTTCTATTGTCCTGTACAAAAATACATGATTTAGAAGTGCCCACTAGAACATAGAAGAGTTCACAATGAATTTAAACATTTTCAGTTAAAGGTTAACATCTTAAAAATGAGCAGAAAATTTATATATTGCAGTTTTATAGTTTCTATTAGTTTTAAATTCACTTTTGTGCTCTGTTGTATGAATGTCAGTTACATTTTTTATGATGATGTATCCTAGCTTCTCCATAAAATCCAAAGAGTGTCAAGGATTCCCAATTCTGTTTCTCAGAAGTTTATAACAAAGCCATAAAAATTTGCTCTATTCCTAAACTTAGAAGCAATTTTTCTTTCTTAAAGCATTTTTAAAGTAAAGGTTTGCCTAGCTCAGAATTATATTACGATATGCTCGTACATAGAAGCAATATTAAGCTATAAAGACAGGATGTAAAATGTGAGATTTTCTAAAGCACTCATGATAATAGTTTGACACATGTAATGGGCTATACAGCTCATGAAAAACCATTTAAGTAGCACCTGTGTATACAATATATCTAACTAGCCCTTAGTCTTTGTAGATAGCAACTGGTATTCTCACCTGTGCAAGTATTTACATTCTGAAGCCTTCTGAAATAAAAACTAGAGAATTTAGTGGAAAAATTGATTCCATTAGGAAAAAATCTTATGTGAATCATAAATACTTTTGGTCACAAGTTTATTTGCTCTCCAAACTTTTTTTATGAATGCCTATCACATGTAAAACAGTTTTTGATCTGAATCTAACTAGCTACTGTCTCTTGTCTTGTCCTTGGGTAGTTTATACCTATGGAACAAACAAAAATGCAGATGCATGAATAGTACATTCTATGAAAAATGAATAGCTCATTCAATGACATATTTAATAAAACATATCAAGCAAAGTTCTCCAAAGTTTATAGGAATATTAGAAGGTTTTTGAGACTTAAGAGGCACTTGAGCTGCATAGCTAAAAATGGGGAGAATTTTAATTGATAAGAAATAGGAACAAAGATATCTGAAGCTCAAGGCATGATCTGGCAAAGTCACCATGGCATAAAAATAAGCATTATGTTTGAATAACGGAAAGCTTGTCCCTGGAGCACATAGAGAGAAATGCAAGAAGAGGCTGGAACATTTTGATGTACAGATATGGTGAATTATGAAATAAAAAAGCAATATAACTTAATCAATATTTAAAAAATGAAAATGGCATGAAGAGGAAGGGAAGGTATGTGCGAAGAGACAAAGTAAACTAAGAGCCTTTAGTTTTTTTGGTGTAAAAATGCTGTGTACTTTCTAGCCTAGTGCATGACTAGTGTTTGGAACAGTTCCTATCCATCATTGAGTTTTATTCTCTATCAAATGCTGACTAAGTGAATGTCTTTCAGTGATAATCAATATGCTTCTAAATTTCTCGCTTTTTTCTTTGCAGAGGATGAATTTAACTTACATTTTCTTATAACACTCATGTGTGCATGCATACACACACACACACACCCCTCACACTAAACCCTCAATATGTGTATGAAATTAAACCTCAGATCTTCTACTTAAAATGTATGCTTCAGTTAAGATGGAGGCAGTTGCTACCATCCTTTATTTCCCTTTCGAGACTCTCTCTCTCTCTCTCTCTCTCTCTCTCTCTCTCTCTCTCTCTCTCTCTCTCTCTCTCTCTCTCTTGTTTTATCCTTCTCTTCATTGCTTTATCATCACATCAATCACTCTGATTCATTAATTCCTGGGGAATACAGCACACATCACTACCATACTTGGCATGTACTGCTTACTGAAGCCTAAGTAATTCTGCTGAAAATATCACATCCTTTCCACCACAATGCATGATTAGTCAAAATAATAGGGAACTTCCTTAAAGCCATGGAAAACTGGGGAAGGAAGTCCAAAAAAGACACAAAACACAGACAAGTGACCTTCAGCCCTTCTTTGATACAATCCTCTAATAAGCCTAGTACATTAGCACTTCTAGAAGAAATCCCTAACTCCATCACTTTCACTCCAGTTATCTTATTACCTTTATTGTAGGGCTTCCTTATAGAATACTAGAGTCAGTATATTTTGTATAATTGAGTCAGCTATTTTCAGAGAAGTTCCTTTGTAGTTTGGGAAAATTTCAATAACTTCCAAGTATGCACACTTAGTGTATTGTTGATATTACTCATTAAAATGTAATATTCTTAAGGCCAGAGTCTTTGTCTTTATTCTTTAAGACATACTTCCAGAGCCCCATTTATACTCATTAAATATGTCTGATAACTGACTGTTTGAAGGCGTATGAAAACCTGTGCTTCAAATCAAAATTGCAACTTCTATATTTTTAGCAGAAGGAGGCATTTCTCTCTCCTATTAGAAGAAATATTTGGTTTTTGGTTCATAATATGCATTGTTAGATTAGGGGTGCTTTATCCTCACTTTTATCAATATGGCCAATATTTAGTAACATATTTTAAAATCACAGAGTGACATATAACAGAACACAAGGAACAAGGGAAAATATTTATTAAATGGTTTGCACATTAAAAAATTGTTGACAAGAACAAAAAACCATTTATTAAATGTCCTATTGCATTTATAAATTAAGTATAGTTCTTTTCCTCAATGTGTCACAAACTTTGAATTTTTACTTTTTCTAGGACTCATGTTTAGGAGAAAGAAGTAAGGTTTGCCATTCTCTGGCTCTTCTCATGTATTGAGTTTAGACTTCTCTGTACAAATTTTACTAGAATGCTGGCATCACAGCAAGATACTCTTATTTTTTGAGGAGAAGAGGTATAGGAAGTTGTAATTGGGTCAGGCACAGTGCCTCATGTCTGTAATCTTGGCTACTAGAGAGGCTGAGGCAGAAGAATTTCAAGTTCAAGGCCAGCCTGGGCAATTTAGCAAGATCCTGTCTCAAAATAAAATGGGCTAAATATGTAGCCCAGTAGTAGAGCACCCAGGGGTTTAACCCCCAGTAACCCCTACCCCTAGCACACACAGAGGGAAAAAAAGGAAAGAAAGAAAAGAAAAATGAGAGAAAGAAAACAATTGTGATTGACCTATAAACTATCATGTTTGTAGGTACTGACTTAAAATTGGTTTTGAATCCCAGTTCTAACACTTACAAATTATGTAATCTTGGGGAAATTATCCACTCAAAGGTTTGATTCCCAATTAATAATGTGGAGATAATAACATTGGACTCATAGTACAATTGTGGGGATTAAATATCATTGATATAAAATATTCATTAGTGTCTGACACATTACGAGTAATTTATTACTATCATTATTATGTAAAGTCTATGTATAGAGCAAATTTCCATAGAACTCCATTAGTTTAAGCAAAATGTCAGAATATTTTACTTTTCACCTCCAGAAGAAAATGTGATAGTCCAAGGAAAGTGCTTATCAGAATGACTGATATATTGTAAGTTCTCAGTAAGTGTTAGTTGCTTTGGGAGTAGTTATTATGATTATTATTCACTTTTATAAGCATTTTTCTCCTTCAGAGTCTTTGGGAAATCTTAGTCTAATCTATTTCAATGAGAAACTTCCTTCTGAGAATGATAGCAATTCTGTAAGTTATGGTTAGGGTTTTGGTTTTGAGAAAATGCTCTGTGTAACAATCTGTTATTGTTCCTACTATAATCATATTTCTGGGTACTTTGATGTTATAGTAAATATCATTTTCTTTACAACTAAAGATTATCAGAATATTTTTCTTACCAAATTTTACTCTTTAGAATCAATAAATAAAATTGGAAGTCACTAAATTAAATATTAACATGTATCTTATAGCAGTAAAACAAACATCCTCATCTATTGACATAATTCTCTAATTTGGAAATATACTCTAATGTACATGCATACATACTGTTTTTTTATTACATGTATTTTTATAAGAAGATTGTTATTAAATTTGAAATGAAAAGTTAGAATTAAAACTGCATTTAGTATGGTCAAAAAATACTTAAACAACTGTCATGATTAAGCTCACAATATGCCATCAAAAACTGTGTTAGGAGAAGATTGAGAATGGATTGAAGACAATTTTAATAGTTTCTGTCCAGGGTTTTGTGGGCTATTGATTTTAAGTAGCTTTACTCTTTTTAGTGAAGACAGAATCTATATTACCAGCTGAGAAGTGAGGGAAGAGAATGTAGACCAGGAAAGGGCCATGGGGGTGAAAAGTAAATCAAGCAGAGATGAAATAGTAGCACCAAATAGATTCATTTCTAGTATGTGTTCTGTGGAACACTGGCTTGGAGAATAGGTTCCACATAATAAGAATTCTGTAGCCAAATACATTTTCCTGATGTATTAAGTTATGATAAATTAAGTTCTTGAGTGACAACTCATAAGTAGTCTTGGTTTGCCTATTACATGGGCCCACCCATTAGGGAATAAGTGAATGGTTCTTAGCCACCTTTTCTTATAGACTAAAATTCTATGGAAATCTTGGCTAGTACATTCTCGTTCTCCTTTCTACCTTTTTCTCTCTTACTCTCTTCTCATCATTTCTTTTCACCCTCAGTCTCTTTCCACTCTTTCTCTTTTCTCCTCCTCTCTACCCCAAGTCCTTCTCTTCTTTCCTTTTCTTCCCCAACCTGTAAACATGCTAACATTTCTACTTTGGACTTCCTTGTGTTTAAATCTGAACAGACCATCACCTCCAGTAACATCCTTTCACTAGATACAAATGCCATCAATTAATTTATATATAGTTTTTCACTCAACAAAATTCTGGACACTACTTTCCACTTCCTGCTTCTACCCAGAGAGACAGTATTATATTAAGGCCACTTGTCTGGATTTAATTACTTTTTAATAGAGAGCTAACTTTTAGAGGATGACCTTAGTTTCACATTCTTAATAGCAGATTCCTGTATGCAGGCTACATTTTACATATTAAAATCCAGCCTAATTACTAAGGCAAAATCAGTTAGTCTCAGGCTACATTATAAGCAGCATCATCAGGTTTTACTAAGTGGCTTTTCATGTACACTAAGAACAACTTCAACCTATCTTCTTTTACTTCCAGATAGATTAAACAGAATTTCTAATCTTAAATATTAAACTTAACCCCAAGGAGTTTATGATACCGATGGTAATCAGGGGAAATACATAACATTATAAAAAAGAAGAAGAAAGCAGCACTATATTTGTCAATCAGGATAGATGATAAGAAATACAGAAAGAGGTAATAGTGATCTGGAGCTTCATGTAATCTTCATGAAAGATGTCAGTTCACTGCAGGACCTCAAAGAAAGGATAAGAAATTAAGAGAGTAGAGAAGACATGGTGAGAAATTTTGGTCAAAGAATATGATTAGGGCAGAGGTCCAGGAGAAGAACATGTGACTTGTTCAGGAGGGAGTAAATGGATCCATTTAATTGTATAGAAGCATTTGCAAGCCCAGAAAGAGATAGTTGAGAAGATAACTAGGAACAGGGTTGTAAAAGACCTTTAGATGTCAGGGTAAAAATTCTGAATATGAATTCTGAATCTATTTAATGGAGAACCACTGAAATGTTTGGTTATAAGGAAAAATATGGATCGAGGTACTTAAGAAAATATAAATCATGTAAATTCAGCTTTTGTAAATGATTTCCTTTATTGTTTATTCAGTGAATAAGACAGAGAGAAAAAAACTATGGTACGTTTGGAATAAGACACTGAATAATAAGAAGCTGGAGGAACCAAGAAGGAATGTAGTGACAAAAATAAAGATTCTTTGCTCCTATGCCACAGATCCCATAGAAACTCATGAAGGATGTCAGTATTGCAATTCTTACTGCAGGAACTTGTGTTTTCAGGAGACTTCATAAGAGAACCACAGAAGCCCTTAAATAAGCTGCTACTAATGCAGATTAGACACTGTACTTGAGGAATCTAAGTGGAGCTAGATTATCCAAAGTATTATCATTTCATATATTAAATTATTTACTAAAAATTTAGAATGCTTTGAATTTCATTTTTCAAATTTATAATGATTTATAAATTAACCTAAAAATTAATTAAAATTAATCAAAATTAATCTAAAAAAGTGAAATATCATTTATCTTTACAAACTTGCCATAGTATTATCCAAAGTTTCTCTACCTGAGAACCTTTTCTATCTCTTTCTTTTTCCTGTCATATCTCACCTTTCTTTTTTTTTTAACACACCCTTTTCAATCTATTTGTTCCTCTCTAGCTCCAATACCACACCCATAATTTGGGCCCAAACTTTATCACCTAGATTCCATCAGTAGTATCTCTTATTATTTTTTTTTTTTGAAGTACTGGGGATTGAACTCAGGGGCATCTACCTCTGAGCTACACCCCCAATCCTATTTTTTTATACTTTATTTGGAAACAGGGTCTCACTAAATTGTGGAAGGCCTCACTAAGTAGCTGAGGCTGACCGTGAACCTGCGATCCTCCAGTCTCAGCCTCCCAAGTACTGAGATTACAACTGTGTGCCACCATGCCTGGCAAGTAGTATCTCTTTTTTAAAAATGCTTTCCTGTAGTAGACTTTTAAAAAAATATACCTTTATTGGTGTATTCTTATTATACATTATAATGAAGTTCAGAGTAGATGCATACATGCACGCAGCACTTGGTGTGTTTCCCTCCAGATCTCACCCTGCTTTATCCTCCTCCCCATCTATATTATTGAAATTGGTGTTGATAACTTCATATATGTACATAGCATGATTTGAACTGTTTCCCTCATCAAGTCTCCTTTTTCCCCTAATGTGTTTGTCTTCCGCTCAATCAAACCTATCCCAAATGTAAATCTTAACATGTCATTCCCATATCCTTAGGAATAATGCGTTTATGTCTTAATATACTACAGGAAGCTATTCATGAACTAATGTATATCTCTTGAGACTCACACACTCTATGTACGTGCCTTACCTTTTGCCTTATTAGTATTGCACAACGTTTTTCCTCTTCTCTTGCCTATATCTGGTTCTTGTTTGCCATTCTTGGCCCCTTAAACATACTTCTACCACAGCTGTTTCTCTCACTGGTAAGTAAGTACCTTAAGGCAGGGACCAGTTCTTATTCATTTTTGTTTTCCCAGAACATTTGTATCTCACAGATTTGGCATATATAAATAAACATATGTCTTTTCTTCTCAATTATATCACAACTAAATCACATAATTCTTTGTCAATTTTGATGATTGAAAATCAAACCCAACTCTCCTCTTTGTCTTAACTGAAATGCCATTATGGGATGGGAGAAAAGAACAGTGGGTTCTAAAAAGTCTAGTGAAAAATGTGGGCTGGCAAATGTGATGTAAATTATCAGAATTGAAAAAAATTCTATCTCCAGCACTGAAAATATTGCAGATGGTATCTAATGTGACTCAAAAATGTGATTTTATAAAAATAATAGTATTTATATGAGCAATTCAAAGTAGGTTGAAAGCTAATTCTGATACAAAAGTTTTAAGAGTTTAAATGCCTTTTCATAATTCTATGTTAGTAGAATTTAGGCTGTAAAGATCAGTAAATTTCTTCTAGCATGTTACTTGGATTAAACACAATCAACAATTTTGTATGTCTAGACCTAGATGATGTCTAATCTAAAAGTCCAGAAGAAAATTAAAAACAGTTCTCACACAATGTTTCATATATATATATATATGAATAAATGTGTTCCCATCATTCCCTGACTTATGTGTACCTAAGATCTTGGATTTCAACATTCTTCTCTGTTAATCATTCTACTTCTGCCCTGCAAGTAGTAAAGTATAACAAATAGGTTTACAAGTTACAAAAAGCCATTCTACAGTTGGATATATTATGTTATTTTCTGGGAGTTATATTGAAAATTATGTGTATTGAGTGCTTGGAAGGTAACTTCATGTGCAAGGCCCTGAGTTCAATCATTAGCAGCAAAGCGTGTGTGTAAAGTGTGTGTGTGTGTGTGTGTGTGTGTGTGTGTGTGTGTGTTGTATGTATGCATATATATATATATGTGCATAGATATAGATAGTCATAAGTGTGTAAGAAGTAAAAGTAGAAGCATTGCACAGAGATTTTATGCCTAATTACTAGCAAATATAAAGTACTGAAAGAGGTATCAAAAAAATTTCTAGCCAAGAATCCCAACTTCTGGGATGCTCATTAACTTAAGATGGGGTTTACAGCTCAATAACTCACTGTAAACTGAAAATATTTTAAGTAAGAAATGCATTTAATATACCCAATCTACTTTCCTCCCTAACCCCATTGCTTAGCAACACGATGCACTGTAGAATATTGCCTGTTTACTCTTGTGATTGCTTGGCTGAATGGGAGCTGCAGCTTGCTGATGCTGCCCGAGATCTCACAAGGGTATTATACTGCATATCCCTAGCCTGAAAAAAGATCCAAACTAAAAAATTCTAAGAACAGTTTCTACTGAATTTGTATTGCTTTCATATCATCTTAAAGTTGAAAACTGTAAGTTGAACAATTATTATGTCAGGAACCATCTCTGTACATCTCAAACGCAAACCTAATAGTTTCCTATCCTTTTCCTGAACACCTCCAGGACATAGTTAATATCTGTTAGATGATCAAATCTAATTTGATGTATGCCTACTGAGCACAGTTATTATAACACAATGTTTAAGCTAACTTATAATATTTTTATTTGAAAAATAAGGTCTGTTTTCTGGAGTAAGATTGCAGAAAAATGAAAACATGCTTCACTAGCAGAAAGGGTCGTGTTTTCTCCATCTGATCTTTCATCAAAGAGAATTTTTAATCAAGCCAAAACCTTCTGCAATACATGATTTGGATACTTTCCAAAAACACTATCCTGAAAGACATGGTAAATTACAGTTTCATCTCATTTTTCCTGAATTCTGCACATCATTCACCAATGAGTAATAGGTGTCTCACCCTTGTGAGGTATGTCCCATAACTTATTCTAGTCAATATCATGCACCTAACACGGAGAGACTTGTATCTTAGATAAAACTGATTCATACAGTGATCTTTAATTAATCAGAAGGTAATTGCATTAAGTATTTTTCTATTTGCCAGGTTTAATCAGATTCCACCCAGGTGGGTCTGCACCTGGCCTCTGTGTCTGGCATGGTTCATGAGATTTAGTCAGAGGTGTGATTTGAATGGGAACTCCATTACTGGACATTGAAGTCCCCCAAGTGTTTGTGTTTTAATGAGCAATGGCAAGTTCATCTTGCCTTACCACATGAAATTTTGTTTCCTGTTTGGAAGCGGTAACAGGTTCAAGCAAGCATTTCCAGGTACAGAAAACCAGGAACTAGGAATCGCCATACCAAGGAAGCATGTAGAATTTTAGTTTGGAAACAAGTCTATCACAAATTGGAATCACATAATGCCAGATTTCACAGAAGTAAATGTAAACATCTGCCAGATTATATTTAGGAGAGTGCAATTCAGTTAGTAATGATGTGTCTTTGTGATGTCATTTTCCGCTGGATTAGTTGCTGGCCACAGCTCTACTTCCCTTCCCCACTAAACTATACATACCTTAAGGTCAGATACTCTTTTGTTTTTTTGTGATTGAATTCCTCATTCCTAAAAAAAAAAAAAAAGTAAAAAAGTGGGAAGTGGTAGATGTTAAGTGCACTGATTTTTGAAATACCTAATACCTAGTAGACCTGTGCTATATGTTTATTAATAAACAAATTGATGAATTGATAAAATAAGGAATATGCATATGACATTTATTACAGTTAAACGTTTTAATAGTCAATTGGGGCATTGGATGATTAAAATAAAAGGATTTGCATCCCCTTTATTACTTTAGAAATCAATTACATTGAAAATTCAAATTTGAATATTGCATTAAAGCACTGAAAGTAACTTCCTTCCCACTATTCCCAAATTACACACTTTATTAAGTTTTAAAAATAATTTATCTTCCTGCTGGCAGAGAGTGACATTCAGAGTGTGCTTGAGATGTTAGCAGATTTTGCCATATTTTGCATATGTACCTGCATTCACTTTACTTTGGTTTCCAGTAACTCTCCCCTCATGTCTAAAAATAAATTAAAACAGATACTTTTTAGCAGATACATCTCAGTTCAATGTTTTTATATTTGAATGAAATTCCTTAAAAGGATTACTGTAACATATCACATTGTTTCTGCCTTTATTGGTAATGAGGAAAAAAGGAAATAAGTGCTAGGTTTTTAATTACCGAAAAAATAAAACCATCTGGGTTTTAATACTCTAATTTGAACCAGTTCAAGGCATGATTATCCCAGAGAAGAAGCAAGCAGTAGCTGAGTAATTTTTGGGGGGACTTACATATCTTACAGCAGCTGTCTGATAGAAAAGTCACTGTAGAAAACTGGACACTGGGATGACACATTTCATTTACCCAACTTGCTTCATGCAGAGAGAATAACTTAATGTCTTTGTTATTTAAGAAATGGGTGAGAGCACCATGTATATCTATTACTGGATGAATAGGACCTGCCCCAAAGATATTAGAAACCATCTAGATCTCTCTGATATCTAAGCTTCGAAATGTTTAGCTCCACCTTGAGCCCTCTAGAAGGAAGAAAAACAAAGGGATATCTTAATTGGAACACACTTCAAAGTAACCATACAATAAAAAAAAAAAACAGTCACTCAGAAATGACCTTCAGGTTATCTATCTTAGTCAGCTTTGTGTAGCTGTGAATAAAATACCTGACAAGAACAATTTAGAAAAGGAAAGATTTATTTTGGCTCATGATTCCAGAGGATCTAGCCCGTAGTCAGCTGTCTCCAAAGCTAAACTATCATGGCAGAAGGGAGTAGTGGCAGAACACTGCTGAGCTTAAGGCAATCAGCCGGGAAGCCGAGGGGGTGGGGGGCAGACACAGAAAGAGTCCCTAAGTCCATACCCCTAGTGACCTACGTCCTCTAGACATGCCCCACCTGCCTATAGTTTTCACCACTTCCAAGTAAATTCATTCAAAGTATTAACCCATCAAGGGTATTAACCTACTGATGAGATCAGAGCCCCCATGATCCGATCATTTCACCTATGAACATTGATGAATTGCTTCACACATGTGCCTTGAGGGACATCCCAGATCTAGACCATACATGATCTAAATGACTATGTCAGTAGTCTCTGTACTTATTAAGAAATTAAATTTACAAACTTCTAATATTCTTGGGTTTCTTTTGAATGCTTATATTCCAATATTACTCTATGTTTATATTTATTATAATTCTTAGGGCAATAAATTATGCTTTTGGACAGATTTAACTCTCCTATTAGACTAAGAAACCCTCTGGAATAGGGCATGGTAGTGCATGCCTGTAATCCCAGTGCTTCAGAGGCTGAGAAAGAAAGTTTCCAGGTTTGAAGCTTGCATCTGCAACTTAAGAAGGTTCTCTGCAACTTAGTTACACCTTTTTTCCAATAAAGAAATAATATAGGGCTACGGGTGAAGCTCAGAGTTAGAATGCCTCTGGGTTCAGTCTCTAGTACCCCATACTGATGTATCTTTGTTTACACTGTAGTCCAGTGTGTCATAAAGTTTGGAATATTCTTTAGCTCTCTAAAAAAAAAGTTTACTGAATTAATAAGTGAAAGTTTTCTATATACTACTGCATCATATTCAAGTGCCCATTCTTTGCCTTTTATTTACATCTTGAAATAATTCTGAAATTATTTCTGTTACCCCATTTAATATTCTTCAAGAATAGCTCATAAACTTGACACTCCTGATCTACTCCTGCAAATGTGATCTTGAATACTGCTCTTCTCTTGGTCCAGTTTTTTGTTTTTATTTGTACATGGTCCTGTGTGAATTTTTGTGTGGTTCTAACCTCATTCCTGTAATTAAATGCAAATTTCTGGTGTCTCCCAATTTTGCTGGATGTTCTGTGGTTATATCTGGATTAGGCTAGTTTCAGTTTTCTTGACAGACTCTAAGTCCTAACCCTGACATTTTTTTCTTATGGAAATAAAAGGGCAAAATTTGACTGAATTTTTTCTAGGCCTCTAGATCATAGTAATTTATAACAATACATCTATTCTGTAATTCAGTAAAGTGATTATGTGAGAAGTTCTGAAGAATGTAGCTATAATAAAAGAACTGTAAGTTAAGAATACCTGAATACCTATTTTCTTACATCTTGTCATTTGTTGAACCCAAAAACATCTCAATAAATAGGCACTTAGCCAAAACAAACAAACAAACAAACAAACAAAAACACTATAAAATATTTATAAATAGTCACCATGTCCTGCCTAATACTGTGCTTGGTTTCTCAGGGCTCCGTGGATTGCCTGGATTGTCTTTAAAGAACTTACTAGCTAGGGACTGAGATAAGATAAAACCACATGAAAAACTAAATTACAAAATAATAGAGTAAATCATTTGAGGTAATAGCATATATAATATGAATATAGTGTGTTCTAAGATTTTTCATAAGCCTAAGAACAAAATTGTGGGTTCTTTGGGGGAAACTTCAAGAGTTCAGTTTTGAAGAGCTGAAGGCCTCCCGGGAGAATATAATCTAAAGGAATACAATTGGTAGACAAACCTGATCTAATAACTAAGCCTTAATCATCAGAGGGGAAAAGCAATTGTAATGAGCTGCTTGAATTTGTCCCCTGCTGAGCACCTCACTACTGGCATATATCAGAATTTCAGGGATAAAGTAAGAACTGAGACTAAAAATTGAAATCATCATGTGGGATATTAATATTGATGAGATTTAGGGCACAAAGATTTTATCTTTTCATACAAGATAACAAAAAGTGATGGAAATGTCCTGGTACCCTTTTCTAATTTTCTCTATTCAACTGTGATCTCAATACGATAGTCAGGCTTGGATTTTTCTTTCCTTGTTTTATATCCTTGGATAAACAATGATGATTCTATCTTAGATAGATTCCACGTTATGTTCTATATTATATAACAGAAAAAATGTTAATAGTGGATCTCTCACTTCTTGGAATTAGCTGCTTTAATCATATTTACCTTATCTGATATTGCTTGGAGACACTGGCCTAAAGTTTTCAACTTTCTTTTTTCTTAAATTCCAATACCTTATGATAAATATTTCAACATCACATATGCTTGAGAGGTTTTCATTAGTTTGTTAATGCCACATGAGTCAATGTGCTGGTACTTCAAAAGAAAACACATTGTTGTGTCCCTTGTAACCTAGAGGAGGATTTCAAGAGTCAAAGAAGATAAGAAGAAAGGAAATGGGTTTTATAAAGGAGAATGAGGCAGCACAGGTTGTATCTGAGTTGACGACAGATGAGACTGGAATTAAGTAAGGCTACATTGAGGAGTGATTAGGTTTGCCTTGTTATACTTGGAAAAAGGACTTCAGAGTAGGGGAGAACAGCATTCTGGGCTAGAAATAGACATGACTTGGGGCCGAGAGATGAAGATACTCACACTGACAGGAAATCAATAAAGTTTTACTCTACTGCAGAATGAGTAGGGACCTTCTATCTACTCTAAATCCTGTGAGCACCTGACTTAATTAGTTTCAAGTACCATGTTAAAGCTGCTTTGAATACACTTGAGAATTGCCAAAGGCATAAGCTACTGTTGTGATGACCCACTCTGAGGAAAGTTACTAGTAGTCTCTGAGAAAATGTGTTCCTGAAGCTAGTTGGAAAAAAGGACAAAACCATCTATGACATCTATGGCAAAGGGAGGAACTAGGAGATGGTGAACTACTTTTCAGCCCTTTGGACTGATTCATATAGAAGCCATGTAGTCAGACTTAACTCTCAGTAAGTTTGACTTCTCAAGATGAGCCTACAAAGAAACTACATTCTGCTGAAAATGTGTATGAATTTATGTTGGAAGTTTGGAATAATTGGTAGATACATTTAATTTTAAGAGGTAAATGAAAAGAGAAATATTCAGTGTGCACAGTCCAGATAGCATTTCTGTTATGTAGTTTTCTTCTAATTTAAAATGGGGATAATGTTCAAGTTATTTATAAATACTGTGAAACAAATCAGAATATGTTATCAAATACATCCTCATATCACCTTACCCAAACAATAGTCATGCATCTTTAAATTTTCAGCAGAAAAAAAAATACACACACACACACACACACACACACACACACACACACACACACAGACCTTGGTTACTTTTACAACTTACTCTTAGAAATAGTTCTTAAAATAATAAAATAGAAGCTTGTACCAGATACAGTTTTCAAGAAACTTTGATACCTATAGTTGAATTTAATTTTCCTGCTTTGGTCATTGAGTTAATATAGTAACCAAAATTTATAAAAATATTTCATACATATCATCACCTGCAATAAATACTAACTCCATTTTAGTTCTCAAATATATCCAAGTCTCTCCACCATCTCTGCTACTGAATTGAGATAATGGTCTCGTAACTATTCTCCCCAGCTCATATTTAGCCCCTTCTCAGTCTCTTTGCCTTAGATGGGGCTTTGCAATTGGAGAAAAATGGAGCTCTTTTGTCCATTGATCTCCAGGTACAGAGCTAATAGCCATGCCTGGTATATCTGCTAAGGAAATAATTTCCACCCTGGTATCTAGCTTATGAGTCTCAATACTGACATGTCAGAAGATCACAGGGATGCCTTCATGCTTATTCTCTGAATAGGAATGTCAGGATTCATTCAGGTACACCTACTGCTAAGGTATTCAATCCTAGTTTTGGTGTTTGTGTTTCTTCCTTCTTAGTGTGACGTTATGTGACCTTAGTTGCTACAGTTGTAGTAACAGTTCTAACCTACTTTGATAGAAGATGAATTAGATGAAACAGTAAGAAAAGCAAAGTGTGTGTGTGTGTGTGTGTGTGTGTGTGTGTGTGTGTGTGTGTTATATACATGATAAAACCCAAGCTGTGATCTTCTTTCCTCTGATGGCTAACATGGAATTCTCTTGTGCAGTCCTTCAATGACTTGCCTATAGCTGTCCTGTGCCTTGGGGTATTTTGGAGCTTTTGGAATAGTGCTCACTACTATTAGAAATGGATTCTAGGGAAGATACAAATAAAGTGCACAAAACCAAGTAGTAACTTGACAAGACAATTTACTACTGCAGAAAGGTGTGCAACTGACATAGTGTCAAGTTAGCAAGCACACCCAGCAGACAGTATGCTTGGATTTTATCCCTAAAGCGATCCTGCCCCCCACCCTGATTTAGGGAAGGTTTGGGTTCACAACTCTATGTGATTGACTACTTTCTAAGACAGACAGTAACTTTGAAACAAAGTTTAACATTCAAGAAGCAACTATGAGCTAAGATAGATTACCAAAATTAAGATGGTTGACTTCTGAAAAATTTAGTGAGTGGAGCATCCAGATACATGTATCAAAAATGAATGCTCAAGTTACAGTTACAAAATGAAAGGAGTACATTTGTGTGTAATTTTCTACTTTAACAGAAAAGATGTGTTTTACTTCCTTCACTACTAGAAGCCTTCTAATCAAAAGAGGCTATTTTTCCTGAGAGAAAGATTCCAGAGTGTTTTGGGGGCTTTCTTTTTCAAGTATTAGTAATCTGTCTATACAAAAGGAATGCTGCTTTTTCCATTGGCACGATGAGATTAGTAAGGCCCAAACCAGCATAAATATAACAGTGAAATATTTCATTCATTGGAGCTATATTAAAGGTAAGATAGTATGAAAGAGTATGGAAGTAAAGTATTTTTCAAGGAGTAAGGTCCAAGTGCAAGGAGACAAGTGATTAGCTCATATGCTAGGCAAAAACCAATACTATTGGGTGTTAGGAAAAGCCTATAAATATTTATTATGCACCTACCATAAGGAGAGGGATTATTCTAGCTTCTAGTGATTATAGAGAATCAGAACAATCAATCCTAACAAAAAAGGACCTTCCATTTTAATTAATGGAGGCAAATAATAAGTGTTTCAATGGTAATTTTTTAAGTGACAGAAAAATATTTTAGAGCTGTATTCAGCTGGTTTGCATGGAGAGGACCTGAAGACCAGGTAAGTTTCAAGTAGAAGCAGGAGTGGGATTCTTTAAGATAAGGAGAAAAGACGGGCATCTGTCTTGTGATTTGGCTCAGGTATAACTTCCATCTTCAGCTGCCATAAAACTTGCCATTGGAGTGATTGGAAGTTATTTTTGTTTTGAGGCCTCCTGTTCAGAGTCATTGGTATAATATCATACACAGAACTGTAAGAAAATTTCTTTTGAAAGTTAGTTTTATAAGTATTGTAGTTCTTTTTCTTTTGGTTATATTTCAAAGGAGGAGAAATAGGAAAAAAGTGGGAGAGGAAGGGTATAAAAAAAGAAGGGAGACAGTTGTTTAGGACTGTTTTCGTTCTTTTACAAAAAGTATGCAAATATATGAAATACCTTCCATGCATATTACATATTATGTATAATTATATAATCACATTTATATATAATTATATATTAATGTATATTGAATGAAGAAAGTAAATTTCAGGAAAAGTAAAAGAAAGTCATTATAGGAACATCTCTAAGGAGATCCAGTTGAAACACGACTGTTGAGAAGGAGAAGCCATGTAAAGATCCAAGAGATTTAGGAACAGATGCTCTGAAGCTTGGCATGTTGAAGGAGGAATGAGAAAAATATGTGAGATGAAGGTATAGCTAGATAGTTCATAGGCTGTCTTGGTATTTGGATTTTATTCCAAGTACAAAGAAAGAACCTTTATGTATTTTTATCATGGGAAGAACACAATGTAGTCTCTGAAATGGCAAGATGCCTCTCACTACTGTTATGTAAGTATGGACAACCTCAGACCAGTAGGGGAGGCAGAGAGAAAGGTTATGAGGTTATTAATTCACACAGATGAAAGATGAAGGCAGCTTGTACTTAAGCTGTAGCAGTGAAAATGGTGAGTTGGTGACATGGGGGAGAACAAGGAGAAGGAGGATATAGGGAAGTCTGAGCTTGGCCGGAATTGTGTTGACCTGGCATCAGCCCTCATAGGGCTGGACATGTGTGTGTAGGATTCCAATGGGCTGTGTTGAATGGTGGCTATCAAATATCATTGTGCTTAGAAATTATTTGGGCATTATGTTACAATGAAGATTCTTATTCAGAAGGTCTAAGATAGGACCTATTATCCCACTTTCTAACAAATTCACAGGTCACACTGATAGTGCTAGCCAATGAGGCTTTGGGGACTTGTTTTGAAACCTCTCTCCACTCTCCCATTCCCCCAAATATGTAAGTCATCAGAATCGGTCAATTATGTTGAACTTCCTTCTTTACCATTTAAAACACCACATTCCTTGATCTGCTTATTAGCCCGTCAAAAACCACTGTGATTTTCTTAGAAGGCAGGTTTGTGGTAGATTTTCATTCAAAACTTCAAAATGATAGAAGCTACTCAAATTACCTTCTTCCCAGATATCTTTAACTTAATATTTTGAGATTATCATGTCATGTGCTATGTCATTTCTCAGAAAAGATAATTCTTAAATTTAAAATGCCCAGTTTCTCACTTCTTGTATATTTACAGAACTATATTTTTCTTCATTGGGTAGCCTTTAGACTACATGGTACCAGACACTAAAAGTTTTTGCCCCTCTATAAGTGTGGGAAATCTTTCTGAATTATGCTAATAATTTAAAACTAATTTATCAGCAGAAAAAGGCACTTATAAGTGCACATATATAAAGAAAATACTTTGATTAAAACATTGCCTAGACAATCTAGAAATAACTTGTAGAACTATTTGCTCCTGTTATTACTTAACGCAGAGTCCTAAGTATTGTTTATTATTTCCTACAAATACACAGCAAGGGACAATGACTCCAGGTCAACAGGATTATCTTCTTAACTGCAAAAATATCACAGGAATTTATAGTTCACATAGTAGCAGATGACAAAAAATAATGCCCATGCTTTTAATGATGTTACCTTAATATTTTCCTTTATTTTGGGGAAGTATATTGTCTAAGAGCAACAGGCTTAATATACTAATATATGTAGGCTCTGCTCTGCTATCTACTAAATGTGTATGCTTTGATAAATTACTTTGCCTTCCTGAGTCCCAATCTCCCCACCTGTAAAGTCTGGATTATAAAACCGCCTCATGGATTTCATAACAATTAAGTTGGGTGTGCCCATAAATTTCAAGCATGGTGTCTGGTATGCTGCAACATTCCAATAGGTATTAGACATTATTATTAGTACTATGATTACTAATTATTATTTTCCCAACAAGAACAAATTGGTTCAGGAAGAACTAGTTGGCAGAGGCTTCAAAACATATTCGTGATCTGAAGCTTGGATCCCAGCTGCTAATTTGCTTGTTTATTTCATTTGATTTTCCTTAGCTGCACATAAGGGAAGTGGGTGGCAGGAGCTTAATTTATTTGTCCCTTTTTTTGAAAATGTGGGTTTTGGCTCTCACACTATTTTGAGGCATGGCCTGGTGGTGGCATTGGGGATATGCACACTGTAGGAAGGTGGGAGGATTGTATAGCTCTCCTAATGGCTCCAGCGTCTTTCTTTCCCCAAGTGATCATCATAGGTGCTAGATTGCTAGTGCTGCCAGCCAAAGGCCTCGCCTCCCACAGATCTGGAAACACATGAAAAGAGCCATGACTCATGGGCTACAACTTTCTCAGCTGCTGGATACAAGCACTGATAGGCTCAGCTCCCATGTTTTCATCACCCCACAGGCTGGCTGAAGGGGAAAGGGCTTTCTGGTTTTCAAATACAGTGCTTCCAGATAAAAATTGAGAACAACTGAGAGACACTCTGGAGAGGGTAAGGCTTGGTTCCTGCCCCTATCTTGCTGAAGTCCATGGAAAGGCTCATCTGAGGTGATATCAGGGTATCGTCAGATCCTTAGAGGTATGGCATTTGAAGTATTTTAAAATATTTCTTTACAAACTAAGAGAATTACTGCTCTCCTGCCTTGATTTCAGCCATTAAACTTTGCACATCTATCTACTAACTTGTGCTATGATTGTGGTTATGGGCCTGCTTGTCTGCTGTGGACTGTGTGCCCAGAGAAAGCAAGTCTTCACTTTATTAAATCTTTGGATCTTCTGCCCTGAGCTCAATTTTTGGCTACCTGAATGCATGGATTGGTGAATGGATGAATGAATGGATGAATGGATGAATGGATGAATGGCTGCTATACTGATGAAACTGGAGAAAAGGAAATAATCCAGCACAGTGGATTGTAGGGATATGGGGGAATTTTCTGATTAGCAGAGGAACATTAAGTGGAAGGAATTATTGATTGAGTATCCAGTTTTTGAGTTGAGAAACTTACTTTGCTGTCAAACATAAGGTCCTAATATTAAGCCTGAGAGTTATTCCTCTGTCCATAATATCCCCAAGTAATTTTGGAGAAAGTTTAGAACAAAAGAAGAAAATGTCTTCAAAAATAAAAGTAGACATTGTGAACATGTTATATAAATATGACACTTGAATGAAAATTAAGGCAGATTTAGTTTTTGTAAAGGTAATATTATTAAATATATAGGACATTTTATGTGGACAGAAAGAATAATGTTCCATTGAGAAAAAAATGATGGAAGTTCATTCAGGCACTTATTGAAGTAGTGTTTATTAAATGCCTACTTTATACTGACTGCAGTGTCCTGAGAGATGATTTGATTCAGGTCTCAGTCCTCAGAGACTCACAGTTTAATCAAGAAGCAGATGTATAAATAAGTAATTATAATAGTATAAAAATAGAGATATCATTATGGCAGTATAGAAACACAAGAGCTGGACATGTTTAGCTGTGCTCAGAAAAATCTAGAAGGGCAACAGTAACATAAGAACTGGAACTTGAAGGAAGTTTAAAACTTTATCATGGCAGGAAGGAAAAGAGAGTGTACATTGGCAGAGATAGAGAGGCTAGGAAGAGCTGGGTGCATTCTGGGAAGTGTGAGTATTTCACTAGGACAACCATTGAAGTGAGTATATGAGATCAGAATGAGAGGCAGGGGAAAAAAATCACCCAGGACTTATACACCAAATTGTGGTTCAAAAGTTATGCCTTCATATAGATAATGCATAACTGAAGAATGTAGTAATCTATAATTGTTTCTTAGTTATTGTAGAATAATGTCTACTAAAGATTTTGTGTTATCTACAGTGATCCCTGTGATGCAATGATACTTTAACTGGTGAGAAAATATGTGTTCACAGGTTATATAGTCCCAACTTTACATATTTTAATTATTTTGGTAAAGGCAATTGATGAGTATAATTTGATTTAATTTTATACCCTTGGTGTCAATTTGATATACCTAATTTTACAAATCAAAAATCTTCCTGAAAAATATCATCAGGGATTTAGTAAATATGGAGAACCATCTTATACTCACTGGCAGGGTCAGGAATAGAATGTAGAAACTCTGGTTCCTACACATTGACTTTCTTATGAGACTCAGCTTTAAAATAATGCAATTACACATAAACCTAGAAGATGGTGCCTGTATCTTCTTTGCTATGTCACTGCAAATTTCACCCTAGGGTTTATATGTCAACAGGTTCTCCGGTATGATCTTGAGTACCTGCCTTATAATATTGTTCATTCTGTATCTCAGATGCCATAACAGATTGTGCTCTTTTGAAATCTAGTTTAAAATTTTATTTACTGCTGCCAAATAAATGATTAACCAGACATCATCCTCTCAATGGCATATTATTCAAATTTGCCAGTATAATGGAAGAATCACTATAGAAAACCAAGACTACATCCTCAAAAGCTTCTTTAATTTGTTTATTTGACATTTATCTGACCTATATTTTTAAATGTCTATACACAATGGATTATGTGTTTTGTATATATATGTGTGTGTGTGTGTGTGTGTGTGTGTGTGTGTGTGTGTTGTGTATGGGTATAAGTATATGAATGTTTCACAAATAACACTAATAATGACATAGTGAATACTATATTGGTTTTTCATATTAACTTTCTTTATCCTCCTCTATAAATTGGGCATCGTATTAAATACCTATTTTGTAGGTGAGAAGTCCAAGGCACAGAGCTATTTATAAGTAACTTCCTCAAGTCATAAGCTAGGAAATGGAGGAGCCAAAACATGAATGTATGATCTGTCTCTAAAATCTGTGCTCTTAAACACTTCTGGACTCCATGCCCTGGAAGGACAGTGGGATCTCCAGGCCTCTATAGTGGAAGGATAGGTCTTGTAGTCAAGTGGAAACTACTCCAGGAATTCAGAGTAAGAAGAGTTCCTGCTTGGGGAGATCATGAAGTGTTCATAAAAGAAGAGAAGTTAAACTGAAGCAGGATCTAAAGCGTCGTTGGAATTTATCAAGTGATGGTTAAGATATTACAGTCTAGCATTTGGCATCAGCCAACATATTGAAATGGGAATGCAGCAGTGTTGATTGGAGGATAACACATCAGGAGTAGAGGAAGATGTTATGAACAAGGGCAGGAAGAAAAGTTACTAGACGAGTAATCAGAGACGCTAAAGCCCACATGAATTGTTTGAAATTCATTCTGGGTATGAATATTTGTGATTCTAAGTCTTATTTTGTTTTGTTTTTCTAAGCAAGGGAATAAAATGTAGAAAGAGGAATTAGGCAACTATATGTAAGATTGATTAAATGGACATTGGGAAAGATCGGAAGGTGAATAAGACAAAAAGGTCAGTTTCTTAACAGATTTAAACTCTTCAATAAGAACAACCAAAGCAAAAATAAAATAGAACAGAGAAACTTCTAAAGTATCTTACTTAACTCTGAAATGGAAACCAGAATATCACAGCATTGCATTAATATAGCTGGAAATTATACCTACAAAAGCAATGTTGTCCTGCCCATCCTACACAAACAAGACTTTTGACACCATCTGAAAATCTGGAAAAGAGTCCGTTCTTTATTCCTTTCTATACTCTGGAATCATAAGTAACACAATTCTTTTAATTTTTCTTCAGTATTTCGGTGACAGGTTTATCAAGATAGATATAGAGAGGTGCTCAACTAGTACATTATTTTCAGGTGTCCATGGCTGCCCTGTGGTGTGGAATACATGTGTTGCTTTGAGATGGGCATTAATAATGGCCATCTTTTACTCAGGACACAAGGGAGTGGGAATGGCTGAGCAGAGAGAAGATGTACTAGCATCAGCAAACATTCCTACCTAAGTCTCTGTAGATTCCAAAGAGGCTCAAAACAATAATTTGAATTAAATGTGAATTTTAGCTTTCTTACTGAACCAACTTTGCATCAAAATATCTAGAGATCAAGGAAGACATCCAGATTTGAGGGAAAAAATGGAGAATTCAAGAGGCGTATGCACAGAGAGAAGAGCTCAGGTAGAAAAAAAGGCAAATTCTTGTCAATTTTATGGTAATTGGACTTGAAATTGTAGGGTATCTAACCAAATAATGTCTTCTAGAAAGTAGAATTTAGAAAGAGGTCCCAGCTAGTCCGTGTGACAGAAAGTCACATGTGAGTGGCCTTTTTCCATTAAGCAGGTAACAATTTGTTGCATCAGAGCAAGGGCAGAAAGGTCATTTGGAATTTGTTATGATTTTGTAATAATCCTCTGAATAGAGTTTATTTTTTGTGTGTGATACATTTTACTATTCAAATGGTATGCTGCATTTAGAAGGCAACTTCCTTACAAGGCCCTCATGTATATGATCCTCTGGGGATATTTTATCACATGGGTCTTTTGGGTTATCATTTTACTCAAAAGGAAGTAATAACAAGACAGAGCCTGGGAAGCATCTTGAAATAATTTGTAAATGCTGAGTATATTAAACAAAAAGCAGAGTGGCTTAAATGTTCTTAAACTACAACTAATCTTA
>PVLC010015760.1:0-36699 GCA_004027655.1 Graphiurus murinus
GCTTGTAATTCCAGCATTCGGGAGGCTGAGACTGGAGGATCCAGGTTCGCGGCCAGCCTCAGCTACCTAGTGAGGCACTCCGCAACTTAGTGAGACCCGGTTTCAAAATAAAGAATAAAAAATAGGGCTGGGGGTGTAGCTCGGAGGTAGAATGCCCCTGAGTTCAATCCCCAGTACCGCAAAAAAAAAAAAAAAAAAAAAAAAAAAAGGTGACATGTGCCGAATGATGAAGAAAGCACTGGAGTGTAGACAATACAGTAAATAACCCCGGGACACCACTGATTCTGACCACAGCATCATCTCATCCAAGTGAGAGAAAAGGCCAAATCTCTTGTCCTTAACAGAACCTTTCACCTTCTTTGGGTAAAAGTCAGGTTGGCTCTGACAGTCTTCACTTTCTCCCAGAACTGGCTGAGGATAGTGACTGTCAAACCTTAAGGCACATCAGAGTTCTCTGGAGAATTTATTAGCAAAGGGGCTCGGTGCCTGAGTTAGTTAAGGAAGCCCTGTGCTGGGGGTTAGGGCGCCCCTTGGCTGACTGTTATATTGGCTGTCCTGCTCTTCCCTGATGACAGGTATAGATCTGACCCTTCACAGATTCTAAGACAGGAAAGAAAATGGGGTCACCACAAGAACATAGGATTTGGAGTTGAAAAACCTGTGTTTGGATTCCAGCCCTGCCAACTGCTAGGGGTATGGCTTTGGGTGAATTTCTTCATAACCTTGAACTTCAGTTTGTCTGAAATCATCAAGGTCAATAACATTTATGTAGCAGCTCCAGTGAGAGCTGGATAAAGGGTTGCATGCAAAAAAAGAAGGCAGTGGTTAAAAGTGGACTTTCTCCATAATGATCAAAGCTAATGGTTCACTTCCAAAACCCAGTCACCTACCTGTGTGGCCAAGGGTGAGTTAACATCACTAGCTGTAGTTTTCTTATATATGGAAGAGACAAAAAAATACCTATATGAATTCCCAATCTTTACCTGGATTCTGCTGTTATAACCTCTATTTTATAGTAAGGCAATTGAGGCACAGAGGAGATTTGTTACCCACCCAGCATCACACAGAGGCTAGTCTGGACTGAGTGCCAGGCACTCTGGTTTTAGATCTACAAAGCAGGTGAGACAGGGCCAGTCAAGAGGCCAGAATGTGGCAAGTACTCAGTATATATTTCCCACTACTTGAATAATTTCCTTTCCCATTTCAAACCAGTATCCCTCTATTTTATGATATGGCACATCACACATCTCAAACAGCATCCGACTTATGTCTTATGTAGCTATTGCCATGGGAGCTCACTTGAGCTGCATAAAAATTACAAACATGAACTACAAACATGTGTACCCTGGGAGGGGAGCATTGTGTGACTGTGCTTCGTGGCTTCCTGTTGCTCTCAGCACATTAGGCACATAATATATACTTATTAGGTAAGGTGAAAGGGTAGAGATCAACTCAGGCTAAACGTAGAGATGACTGCAATAAATTCCCAATAACTAATTTAGGCCTGAAGCCTTTTGAACCTTGAAAGTGCCTTAAGCATGAACGGACAATTACTGAGCTCCTACGGATGAATCCAGTCTCCTCTTTGCAGGATGTGCATGTCTGAGGCAAAGTACTTGAATGGAAGAAGTTATATAGCATCAACTAGAGTTCAAGGCAATTCGGAAGCAATTCGGAATTGTTAATTCGGAAGCATTCCAAGGAGTGTGTGTGTGTGTGTGTGTGTGTGTGTGTGTGTGTGTGTGTGTAGGGTGGGCACAGTTTAAGTGGAGAATGTGGGGCTTTATTCATTAAATCATGAATGAGACACCCTGGGAGATGCAGAATCAGATGCTGGGACAGGGGTGAGATCTTGGGACACATATTCTCTGCAGCCATAGAACTCAAGATGAAGGATCCCAAAAAAGGGCCCTTGAGTTCCTGGGGAACGTGTAAGGTCTCCTGAAATAAAGGTTGATGGAAACAAAATGATTTCAAGTTTGTTATATGTCTTTCATTACCTCCTAGTCATTAATCACAATCTGTTTTAAAGCACCTGGAAAAGATACACAAACTATCACAATGCTCTGTGTACGAAATTACGCAACCCATTCATATAATTACCATTAACAGGAGCCCATAGTTTTACCAACACAGCTTAGATGCCTGTGCTCCTATATTGCAATGATCGCATTAGCCCCCACAACTCTGCGGAGTGGTGAGCACCATTTGCATAGTCATAAAATAGACAGTCAATAAATCAGCACCTTAGCCAAAAATAAATCGAGCATGGGATTTATACCATTACAGAGAAATCTGCACAGAACAGTATTGGCTTTCATGTTTTCTTTTTCCTTCATTAAAATCCTCAGGAAGGAAGCATCTGAAATTTGAATTACATAGAGGCCTACTGGATGACGACTCATGTGTGTGTGTGTGTGTGTGTCTGTGTGTGTGTGTGTATGTGTGACAGAAGCAATTCTGCTGTGCTCACAGTGTCTGTGTTGGCTTCATGTTCCTCTTGAGTAGGGATCTATACCCATGAAGGAGCATAATCCTCAAGTCTAGGACTTTTCCAACCAAACCCTGCCTTAGCGAAGCTGATGCTGTCCACTTTCGCTTTCTCAATTCTGTCCAGCAGAAGCATCCCCAGAGATGTTGTATTAACTAAGCCCCGGTCAGTAAACACCCCAAACATCAGAGAAGAACACAGAGAGAGAAATGCCGACAGGAGCCAAAGGACTCTAGCAGGAAGAATCAAAGTCTGAAGCCATCCACGCTGATGGGAGAGAGGTCTGTTTACTTACAGTGCTCACAAGGCCCTCCAACAGCTGGACTCTTTGAACTTAGTGCGCACAGATGTGGAGCTTTTGCTAGAAATCCCCTTCCCTTTGGCAATGAGGAGTACTCATAACTCTTCGTGGCTTCAGATTGATAAGTAATTTCCTGATTTGCTCTCAAAAGCGTCCTCCCAGGCTTTGGACGGTGGCGGAGAGAGGGAGCAGGCAGGGCCACGGCGTGCAGTGACACCTCGGCCTCTGCGGACCTCTCAATTGCTTGATCAAGACTCGCAAACGAAAATAAATATCCTCCTTTATCTATTGGCCCACTCCCAAAGTCATATTTGGGAAAACAGCACAAAGTCTGGACAATGTTGTTCTAAAAGCGTAATATTCCAGTTGAACGCCTTCTCATCCTTCATGCTGAGCCAACCAGGGTACTTCTGACTGGTTTTCTAAAATCAGCTGTTGTTGCCGGGCGTGGTGGTGCATGACTGTAATCCCAGTACTTGAGAGGCGGAGACAGAAGGATCACAGGTTCAAGGCCAACCATAGCAATTTAGCAAGACCATCATCAACTTAATGAGAGCTTGTTTCAAAATAAAAAGTTGAGGGTGATAGCTGCCTGGAGGTAGAACACCCTGGGTTCAATCCCTAGTATCAACAAACAAACAAAAAAGACCAGATGTTCTGAGTGTTTCTTACCAGCTGGTTTAAGAAGATGTTCCCCGGGGGTCATGCAGTTAAGCTCTATCAGTTGATAGTAGAAGAAAAAGAAGTCTAGGACTGATAGGACCGGACCAAGATGACAGTGGAGGGACTGGAACCAAAGAGCCTCCTGCCCGCCCAGTTTGTGCTCTGCCCACTACTGGGAGGGGGAGGCAGATGCAAGGGTTTGAGACCTGGCTCTTGACCTTGAAATCAATGTCATTGGACAGGGTCCTTTATGTTTCTGAGTCTTGGTTCTCACAGCTTCAAAATGGGATTCATGGTAATAGTGCCCCTCACTTGTTCGTCTGGTACAGTGATCGCTGTAAAAGAGTTTCCTCAGGAGTGAAAGCAATTGGACCATGTGATGGAATTTTGTCTCCATGGTCCCATTTACATGTTTCTTTTCTCATTTCCATTTTCATATTACTTTCAATATTATTTTTTTTTATGCTGGAAGAAGCCACCAAGTGACTTTGGGGTGAAGGCTAATACAGGTTAGAGAATGGGATAGGATATGGAGAAAACTTTTGACCTTGGGTAACTAGGTCAAGGTCAGATGGAAGGGTATATATATATATATAGCCTTGTCTAGCATTTGCTTCAGAAAGGACAGTGGATCTGGAATCAACAACAACAACAAAAATCTAGGCTCGGCCAGAACACTTAGGAGCCATGTGGAGTCATTTAAATGTTCCAAACCACAGCTCCTCACCCGGAACATCATGCCTCACATTGCCGTGGCGAGGGCTTACTGGGGGTAACTAGGTTGTGAGGATGGAGCCCACATGAATGAATCACTGACTTAGTGCCCTTCTACCCTTCTCTCCCATGAGGACATGAAGTTGGTGCTTCCGCCTTGATCCTGGACCTCCCAGGATCTAGGACTAACAGAAGCAAATTTCTGTTGTTTACAGATCATGCAGTGATTTTGCTAGAGCACCACACTAGGATGAGACAGTGATGTTTTCCATCATCTACCCTAGAGAAAAGATCGTTGATGGGAGGCCATGACAGCTGTAACATTGGCTCACTGGTCTTGGTGCCAGGGCTCCTGGGGTCTGCCTTGTCCTTCATTCTTCTTGTTTCTTTGTTTGTTTGCTTGCTTATTGTGGTGCTAGGGATTGAACTCAGGAGCATTCTATCTCTGAGCTATACCTCCAGCCCTATTTTATTTCTATGTGAAAACAGGGTCTTGCTAAGTTGCAGAGGCTGGTTTCAAACATGTGATCCTTCTGTCTTGGTCTCCTACGTACTGAGATTGTAGGCATGTGCCACCATGCCTGGCTTTCTTTTCCTTTTAAGGGACATTTTCCACCTTTATTCCTCTGTCATCCACCTGTTGGTACTTGGTCCCCCGTGCTTGCTATTATTGGCTTTCTTTGTTAGAGTTCAAATTTCATTCCTCATCTAACAGTAAGAGGGGAAAACAGAAAGAAAGCAGTTTGCTCAACCATCTAGGAAAACATCCACAGTCTTGACACAGATGGGGGGGTATCTTTATTCTTGAAGTAGCAGCAAATATCAAATGAATCACCATTAATTCCTTTGAAAATGTTCAAACCTCAAATCTAACTCACATTTCATTGTTCCGTACACTTCCCTTGCCCTTTCATAAATTTATTCTTCAAATGTCATTTCAGTTAAGATTTACATTCTACCGTGTGTAAGAGCAGTTTTCTAATTAAGCCTTCTTTTAGTCCATAGGGGCTACCACATGGATTTTAGGGGACATATTCAGTCTGTAGCAAGCCTGCAGAAATTAAGGAAAAAGAACTGAATCCTGATTAATCCCATTTGCTCCTTTTCTCATTGAATCCTTAAAACAACTTCGAGGGATTGGTCACAATGTTTCCAAAGTCACAAAGCGAGAGAGTGGTAATGTCCTAATGTCCACTGTGATGACCAGACCCTGTTCTTCTTTTTGTTTGGTCCTGGGGATTGAGCCCAGAAGCATTCTACCTCTGAGCTACTACCCCAGCCCTATTTCATTTTAAAACAGAGTCTTGAGAAATTGCTGAGGATCTTGCTAAGTTGCCAAGGAGGGCCTCAAACCTGTGCTGCTCCTGTCTCAGCCTCCCAAGTACTAGGATTACAGATATGTGCTACCATGCTTGCCTAGATACTGCTCTTTTCAAGGCAATTTGGACCCTATCTCTTCTTTCCTAGATTCTGAGCCATGAACCTCTCTTTTTCCTTCTCATTAGTTCCTAATTCAGTTGCCTTGAGAACTGTGAAAAAGAAAAGGGAGAGAAGGACTGTAAAAAAGAAAAGGAAGCCGGGCTTGGTGGCACATGCTTGTAATCCCAGTACTTGGGAGGCTGAGACTGGAGGATCTGGGTTGACGGCCAGCCTCAGTTACTTAGTGAGGCTCTCCTCAACCTAGTGATACCCTGTTTTAAAACAAAAGAATTAAAAAATAGGACTGGGGGTATAATTTGGAGGTAGAAAAAAAAAAAGGGATTCCCTCAGGGTCCCCGCTGAGTGGAGGCTGATGGCTGTGGAATGTCCTCTCCCTGCCTCCTTCCCAGCCTCCAGTATGCTGATAAATCCTTCTCATTAATTCAAACCCAATTCATATGCTCCTTCCTCCTGGAAGCTGTCTTTGACCTACTGCTCACCCACCCTGGCTCTCTCTTTATAGATTCTCTGAGGCTATCCTATAATTCCCCTTCATAAATTTTTCTCCTTTTATAGTACTTCATAAATGTTGCTTTATCACTGTAGTCGCTATAACAGTATTTGTTATATTTCCAAGATAATTTGCACTACGTCTGTCTCCCTTTGTAGTCTGTAAACTTCCTAAAGGTGGGGGACATTTTACTTACTAAAGTGTCTTTAGCCACCAGAACATGAACATGAAAATCTACAGGGAGGATTAGGTTAAAGCCAAACCAGGGAAGACAAATAGCAGTAGAAAAGCACTAAGAATTTCACCTGCAGCAGTAAAGAACTGCAAACATATGTCTGCAAGCACAGTCTAGTGGGACCCTTTTATTAAGTTCTCTGTGCACTGCCAGATATATTCTTCTCCTTTCTGTTTTGCACGGGGATGCTAGGGTTGGCTAATCCCAACTGTTGGTCTGCTGGTTGACCTCTGAATTCCCAGAAGGGCATCCCAGCCCAGCCCAGCCCAGCCCAGCCCAGCCCAGCCCAGCCAAGCCCAGCCTTCTGCACAATAGGGCTTGTTCATATCCCATCAGCCTTGGTCTCATTCTAGAAGGAGAAGAAGCAGCACTCCAATGGTGTGAAGCAGAACTCCAAGGGTGTGAAGAGGTGTAGGAGCCCTCCAGGAGTTTCTACCATGGAAACATGGTTTCAGTGGAAGGGACTACATATCTTCCCATGGAAAGCCAGCATGCTGGGCTTAGAGAGCTAAAGAGCAGGGTTTTATTGGTGGACTGCAAGAAATATGATAATAGGAATGAAAGGGCCAGCTTGGTACAGCAGGGCCTTCCTATAATCCCAGTACTTTGGAAGGCTGAAACAGGAGGATGGCAAGTTTAAAGCTAGTATCAGCAACTATAGCAAGACCTTCAGCAACTTAGCAAGACTCTGTTTCAAAATAAAAAATAAAAAGGGTAGCTCAGAGATAGAATGTCCCTGGGTATTAAGATAAGTATTAAGTGTTTTCATGGAAGACCAAAAAGAAAGTTCATATGGAGTTGTTTTATAAAGTGGAAACTGGGGAAAATCTCTTGAAAATATTTTATTATAAATTCTTTTGGATGAAGATAACTAGAATGTTAGATTAGGGAACTATGCTGAGAAATTGAAATATTTATGAATTTCTTTTACTTATAAATGGAAAATTTTGATTAATTTTCTTTTCCTTTTAAAGTCTAAGTCATAAATTTATAGAATCTTAAAGATCAGTGAGTTGGGATATATTGTTTTTAACTCAACATCATCTCTAGTCAGCCTCTCTCTCTCTCTCTCTCTCTCTCTCTCTCTCTCTCTCTCTCTCTTTCTCTCTTTCTCTCTTTCTCCTCTTTCTCTCCCCTCACATCCCTCCATCTCTCTCATCCTCCCTCTTTCAACATAGACTGGAAGAGTGTGGAACTACATTTCCCAGAATCCTTTGAAGACAATCTCTAGCTGGAGTCAGTCAATGAGGACGCCAATGAGAATGTGAAAACAGAAAGGAAGTGGAGGACATTATTCTTGGATGGCAGCTGAAGACAGAGTAAGGACAGTCTACTGATAGAAGGTTTGCAGGAGCTTCGGCTGAGATTCTTGAATCATCCACTTTAGTGCGACTTCCCAGCAATCTTGTACTTCTAGGTTTACAGCAAAACATCATGGCTTTTCTCCAATTGTTAGCTCCATAGTCCCCTTTAAGAAAACTTTTTATTTGAAAATAATTATAGACTCCTGGGAAATTGCAAAAACAAAAGCAAACAAGTATGAACAAACCAAACCTCAGTGGTGCGATTTTATCACTATAGTACACTAGCAAAAAATGAGAATTGACATTAGTGTTAGAATTAACTACACTAGAGATCTTATTTAGTTTTCTGTAGTTTTTGCATAGACTCACTTGTGTGTTATGTAGTTCAGTGCAATTTGATCCCAAGGATACCATAACATACTGCTTTTCTTGGGAGTGACCATATTTTTCTTCCTAATAAGATTTTAAAAATCATTGGCATCTGAATATCAGCCTGGGCTCTCTGGACATCGATATGCATGAGCCCCAGTGTGCTGCATTGGCTGCCTCGGCTCAGTTAGTTCAGTTTAAAAGGTCAATTTGCAAAAAAAAAAAAAAGCCAGGCAAATAATGGCATAGATGGTACTATGAAATGACAAGACTTGTGAAAGTGACTTGGGAATGCTGAGATTTGGGAAACCCAAATGTAGGGGAAGCCCCAAGGACATGACCCTCACTTATCGCTGGAAACCCTGAAATGAGAGAGCAGTTGGTTTTGCCTCCAAAGCAGAGTTAATTCTTTAGAACTGTACACTTGGATAAAGGCAACAAAATTCACATCATCCTCAAGAGCATAATTTTGAAGACTGTTTCCTCCAGTGGTAGCTTTCCTTTGAAGTCTGAAAATTTCCTTCTCTCTTATGTTAGGGTTTTGACTGAAGACATTTAAACACAGGCCTAGCTTCAAAGCATAGTTTGTGGCTATGAAGCATTTCCTGGTTTACATTGTTTAATTAATGATAACATTGATTCAAAAGAAGAAAGGGACCTAAATCCCAGAAATTTGCATTATTAATAGATATATCTCCTATGTAAATAATTAAACCAAAAAATGTTCCTTAAAAGAACCCAATTTCAAGCTGTTCCAATTTCGGTCTTCTCATTTCACAAACATCAATTTTTTACCCCCCCCCTTCAGTTTTTCTATTTCTCATATTTAGCATCGTGACTACACTCTCTCAGAAAACTCACAGTAATTACACATGCACTTCTTGTCTTAATTAACAATGAGGCTTCCATTTGGTAGATTATTCAGGGTAAGTGTATTTACTGAAGCCTGCTTGCTTTAGTCAAACAACACATAGCAGCTACTTTGAAAAATACAAACAAAATTTAAGTCACATGTTATTTGGAAAGCAAATATGTAGTCAAAAAAATTAAAATAAAATAAGGAAAAAAGAGAAGAAAATAAGAGAGGGAAGAGGGAGGCAAGGATGATAGGGAAGGAAGGAAATAAGGAAGAGAAAGAGAAAAAGGAAAAAGATATGACAAAAGAAAAAGAAACAACAGAAAGAGAAGTCAAAGGGAAAGGATAGATACTGCAACAGCAGATAAAACAGCCAGTCTGTCCACGTTTCCCTTGGGGCTCTCACTTACACCACACTTGTTTCCACAGGTGCAGCAGCTCATAAATTGACTTCAAGCCTCATCCATCACCAGGTTCTACACTTACACGTGCTGTTTTTTAGCAGGAAGCCATTGTCCTGGTTTGCCTGGGACCAAAGAAGCTCCTGAGATGTGGGACCTTCTGTTTTGAAACTGAGATCATTCAGGCAAACCAGGACAATTTGCCTGGGACTGAGGAGTTTTCTAGGGCATGAGATGGTCATTGTTAAAAACATCAAAGTCTGAGCAAAGTGGGAAAAGTTGGTCACCTTACCTGTGGGTGAATCTTCTATGAACGTTGAGCATTGTGCAAGAAACTCTCTAGATAGTATTTTCCCATCTTCAGTGTGCCAGGCTCAGTGTTATGCTATGCTAACCACAGAGGACATCCTTTTTCTTGACTGTCCAGCACCCCAGTACTCTTTCGGTTACATTTTTGCTATCTTAGGTGCTTCAAGCTGAGCTATCATGTGTGGTGACATGTACCTGCTGCCTTCCCCAGGGTGAGCAAATCTACCAGGCTGGGCTAGGCATAGCAGCCATGAGACACATCTGGCACCAGTGATTGGTAGAGGGGATGAGTATGTAATCTAGTGAAGGATATCATTGGTTAGCTTCTCCACCATGTATGATAAAGTCAACATATACAGAAGAATCGGAAGAGGGAGGGGGGAAGGGAAAGGGAGAGAGAGATGATATGACGTATCCGCAGCTTCATACAAGGTGGAAGCCCTGGATACCACCAGCTCTCACCATGCATGAAGCTACCCTATTCTAAGATTGCCCAATTACATTGGCTAATGCCTTCCCCTTTTTCTTCAGCTAGTTTGAATTGGGCCCCTCTCATGTGTAACCAAAGAGTTGTGGCTAATAAACTTACCACGCTCTTTTATTCTGGACTCAGTCCTTTGAGACAGGAATACGTTGAACCACATGAAATTGTCAATATTCAAATTCTTTAACTGCAAAAATGGAAATTTCATTTGGCCCAATTTAAGTATTATTATTTCTATTTCACAGATAAGGAAAAATATTGTGGTGGTAAGTAATAGGCACAAGGTTTTGCATTTATTAGATAGCAGATCTGGGCCTCAAAATCAGATCTGTTTCATTCTAAGGTACACAAGTATATTTCTAGTGTTTATGCTGCCTAAAAAAGAAATCTCTTAAGAGATATCCTAGCTAAATTCAGTTTTGACTCATATCCTATGTATAAACTTATATATGATGCCAAACACCTGCTTGTTTGCTCCCCAAATCGCTGTTTTGCCAGATGTTTTATGATGAGAAGACAGATGCATAAGCGTGCAAAGCAAGATGGAAAACGATATTCTTCTCCAGTGTGAATTTACATTCTGAAGAGATGAAGCTCCAGGCGATGATATGTCAAATTTCCAAATTCATTTCAGCTTTGGTTTCCACTGACAATCAAGAGATGCTATTCTTGCCCCACAAAGGACAGATTCTTTAATTCAACTCTCTATACAGACTGTTTAACCATTTTCCATAACTCAAACCCAGTGTATTTATAATGCAGCTGTGTCAGGGAGATAAGCATTCTGGGTATTTTATCATCATCATTCCATACACTTGGCTACTGATGCAACAGAAGGATACTTGCCCAGGAAATATTCCTTTTCTATGGTGGCATTCTACGTTGGCTGTAAAAATCTCAGAGTATGATTTTGGGAAGTTTATGGTTCATCTCTTTAGTACTTTTTATATGTGAGATTTTTAAACTTCAGGATTGTCTGCTAATTTTAACTAATGCTAGAGGGAAAATGTGTCTTGTTACAGTATAGATAATACTCTGTAGTATTATGTATTTGGCATGATTCATTGAGTATATCTTTCCCACGAATGTCCTTCTTGTCTCCGTGGTGGCAGGCCCTTGCTATTAGCTATTACTGTTATAATGCTATAGCAAAATAAACAACTCTGAAATCCCAGCAGCTCACAACAACGGACATTCCTTATCTCACACATTGGAGGCATGCAACTTGCCCAAGATGGCACAGCTGTTCAATGATAAAGCTGAGATTCATTTATTCAGCAGATATCATTGAGTTCCCACTAAGGGCCAAACACAATGAAGAGGCTAATAAATCACCAAACCCAAGACTATTTGTGTTTTAATTGATGATGTATAAACCACCAAACCTAAGACTATGCCTTAACTGATGACGTTAAAAGTTAGTACAATGACACAGCCCCAGAGAGTCAACCAAAAAGAGATAACATAGGAAGCAGGAAAGATTTGTCATGCTCTAGTGAGCCAGCAGGGCTGTATTTGTAAGGGTTTGGGGGATATGGGTAACACTCTCCAGAACAGTAGCTCTAGTTGGATCACAACAAGATTAATTAGATAATGCAAATATAAAGGCATTCCAAGTGGAAACCAGTGCTGCATCTCTAATTTCATCGAGAGAGGAGAAAGAAAAGGAAACATTTGAAACCATTTTTTGAATGTCTATTCTGTGCCAGGCATTGCCTTATGAGAAAAATCCACATTGCAATCTTCTGAGAAAAACACATTGTATTTCATAATTTATATCTCTCAGGGTATCAATTTTAAATGTCTAATGCAAGAAAAGTATTATTTGTTCTTAATATTGTCTTATCCTGTGCCAAACACATTGTAGACTCTTGGTGATTGATAGTTTTCCTGGCAGATTCTGTTAGATGCTACTCCATGCCCATTTCCCCATTCTTTCCTACTAACAAAGGCTTTTTTGTTCAGGGAGTCAAGATGACCAGGTATATGCCACTTTCCCAGACTTCCTTGCAGCCAGCCAAGGCCATGCAACCCACAGAGTTCAGATAATGCTAAGTAAGTAGAGGCTGATGGGACAGGTTGCTGGGAAAGGGGAAAGACTCAGTTGGCATTACCTGTTCAGATTTTGTTCTTTGTACTTTGCTACCAATGCAGAATGCGGTCATGACCTTGAGGCCGAGTAGACATCTCGTGGTCCTAATAGATCCACATGCCAAGATGGAGAAACAGAAAGGTGGAAGGAACCTGTGTCTCTGAGGACAGTGTGAGGCTGCTAGGTACTGAATGTTTGTGTTTTCCACCTTTTAAGCTCATATGTTGGCTCCCAGATCCCCAATATTTTGTCGATTGGAGGTGAGGCCTTTGAGAGGTGATTAGGTCATGAGTTAGAGCCCTGATGAATGCAATTAGTGCCTTTTAAGAAGAGACAAGAGATAGTTCTCTCTCTCTGCCATGTAAGGATACTGCAAAAGGGTGACCATTTGCAAACCAGAAAGTGGAGCTTTGGCAGACATGAGATCTGCTTGTACCCAGATCTCTGACTTCCTAGTCTCCAAAACTGAACATGAATGCATGTTGTTGAAATCACTCAGTTGATGTTATCTTGTTAGAATACCATAAACAAAGACAGCTTTCGCACCAACCCTTGACGGCATATCTCCAAACATTTATTTTTAGGTGAGAAAAACAAACTATTTGGCCAGACCACTGCAGTTGGTTCTTTGACACGAAGTTAAACACATTCCTGAACAGAACCGACTTTCCTTCTCATTTCCATCCTAGACTCATTATGAAATGCTTTCACATTTGTGTATAATACTTCATTGTTGCAAAAGCTTTGGCTTCTTTTTGAGCAAATTTTCTGGAATAGTTCATTTTTCTTTTTAGATGAGGCATCGTTTGGCTACAGAATAACAAAATTCTGCTTGAAGAAAACATCAATTAAGCACGTTTTTTTCTTTTCTTTTTTTTTTTAAGCAACAGTCCAATACACAATGCTGATCACCTACGGAAACAGCTCCAGTTGTTGACACACTAAGCAGAGCTTAATCTTGACAAAATGATAACATCAGACAAAGGAGAAAACATCAAAGCTCCAACAACAACAACAACCCAAAGGAAGAGAGGTAAGGGGAGAATTGTCGAGGCTTCTTTTAAGGTTTGCATTCTTTAATTCTGTAATTTTTAGCAAGCACAGTTTGGAAGGATGTGAAAAGTGCAAGATTTCAAGGCAGGTAAGGCACATTCAAGTTCCCACTGATGCACTTAGAAACTAAATGATTTGGAACACGTCTTTTCATCTTTCCAGGTTTAGGTTTTGGCACTGCAGATGATGATGATGATGATGATGATGATGATGATGATCGTGATCATGATGTCATTGTTAGTGCCTACTTATAGAATAAATGGGAAGAGTAAGCAAAGTGATGGATGTGAAAGTGTTCAGTAAACCATAAAATACTATGCAAACTTTTGTTACCATGGGGAGGTGAAAAGATAGGCCCAGTGTGAAATAGTGGCAAGTTGGTCCAGTCACCACCTGGCACTGACGCGTGGTCTAGAGGTGTGAAACCAAGAAGCTGAAGGATAAATGGGCTCTGGGCGCTCCCCTGAAGGTTAGTGATGAAGGTCTTTATGATTATAATTAAGTCTTTCTGGCAAACTTAGATGCTAATCACTAATGGGGGCATGAGAGTAAGAAGGAAGACAATGATCTTTTCTTTTAATCACTGTTATGAGCATGTTGGTGTTCTACAGATTCGATCTTTTAGTAATCAGAGACATGAAGCTACATCCACAAATCCTCTGGGGTCAGAAGTTTTATACTTTTGTCTACAGACAAAAGACCAGTAATACTGACTGGAGCAAGGGAAGTCGGGATCTGAGCCAAGCTTAGGGGAGGGGTCTGCGATCTGCAGTTAACTGCTTTCGTCCCTCACAAAAGGACAATGTCTTCATCATCAAAAGTTAAGGAGATTTAGGCTTGTTTATGGGGAGGGAAAAATGGGAAGGAAATGTCTTCATCATCAAAAGTTAAGGAGAGTTGGGCTTGTTTATGGGGAGGGAAAAAAGGGAAGGAACCTTCCTACTCATTGAGGATCTCCTATACCACATACTTCTCAGAGAATAATCATTGTAATAGTGAATATTGTTGTCATGTGGCTGGCACTGTGCAAAAACTTTAAATTATTAATTATTTTCTACATCCACATTAGAAGATGTAGGTACTGATACCATTTTGAGGCTAGAGAGGTGAAGCTTCTTGCCCCAAGTCTTTCAGTTGAGTTGGAGCCTGGCGCCTGTGCCTCCCACTCTGTCATGGAGGTGCTGCCCCTTGGGTGGGGAGCAGTAGAGCAGAGCATATGCCAGACAGCTGGGTTGTGAATCTTCAGAATGCTGCTTCTTAAGACTCAAGAGTTAACATATTTTCTTGTTGGAAGGTTGAAGAATGGCCGAAGATCCTTTTGGCTTTTCGGGGAACTCAGTGTAACTATCTATTCATATACAGCAATGTCTCTTTTTGGGCTAAGATGAGATTTAGGGATTGGGAGGACATCTGGAATTTATTTATGCCATTTGGGTTTTGAAATTCAATACTAGATTCATATAATGAAAGAGGAAAGAAATCAGAGTAGACCACATTCGTGAAATCTGACTACACAAGGCATATGCTTGCAAACTGGGCTTTGATGTCTGGCTAAAATGTGGCTTTGAATAGCTTGGGTCATGTGTCTCAGAAGGGAAAAGCACATTTTGACCTTCTGTATACATGAAAATGGAAAAGACTATATGTGGGGTTCCTCTTCACCCCCAGATAATGTTGTAAGCAGCGTAAGTGATTAACTTGTCTATGTTGGTTTTTAGCACAAAACTAATTAGAAAAATATCACCTTGGCAGTCCTGGTTTTTAATTCTGACTGTGGGGAGATAGCACCAGCTTTAGAGATAGATAGCCTTGGACTAGTTTTACCATTTTGTACAGTCTCCCTGCACTAGTTCTTGACCTAGAGGATGCTGCAAGGAGAAGATGGCAGGTGGAAAGTGGGGGATTTTAGGAGGTTCATTGTGGCCAACGTGGAACATGCTGGTAAAAATTGAAAAGAGAAGACACCCAAGGAATAATGTCACTGACAGTCTTCTTTCTGTCTCAAGCTGGGGCGGTATACGGAGATCAACAGGAAACTACCGAAAGTTGTTTCACTTTAGTTTCTTTAAACACTAAGCAGAATTGCTTTTTCCTTATTACAGTGGTGTGGTTTATTGTAGAAAACAAGAGATAAGATGAAAAACACTTTAAATTGAATCAACCTTAAAGAACCAGTGTTAGCTTCTGGGGAATGTTTTCCTCTATATATCATAGATGGATATTTTAATAAAAATATAATCATATTGCACTCATTCTTTTGTAATATTTTATGATTCTATTATGATTACATGAATACCTATGCAAATCAATATAGGTCTATTTACATTATCATTTTTAATATACATAGAATTTGTGTGTAAATAGTACTGGGAATTGAACTCAGAAGCATTCTATCCCCGAGCTACACTCCCAGTCCTATTTTATTATTATTATTTTTTTATTTTGAAACAGGATCTCTTTAAGTTGCTGAGAGTCTTGCTAAGTAGGTGAAGCTGGCCTTAGATCTCTGACCTCTTGTCTCAGCCTCACCAGTACTAGGATTGCAGACCTTTGCCACCATGCCTGGCTTACTACATAGTATTTAATGGCTGTGTGGATATGCCATAATTTCTTTAGTGTTTTTCTAATTTTTGATGCTTAAATTGTTTCCAAATGTTGAAGTAATCAAGAACCCTATAATGAACATCCTTATAATGAAGTTTTAGCACATTATTCCTTAGGATAAATTTTAAGATGTGAAAAGCGATGATCATTTTATAGAGTTTCATGTGTATTGCCAAATTACTCCCTCACCCAAAGTTATATGAATGGACTATCCTACCAGCCTAAATAGATGACAGTCAATTTGGGGCAGATCAAAGCATATTCCAAGAAGGTGACCAAGATGTTGAAATTGGAGTAATGAGGAGGAATAGTCAGGGTGGGCTGTCAAAAGTAGAAAGTTGCTCTGTTGGAGGAGGGAACTGGTAGTGTCTTCTGACATTTGAAGGAGGTGATCATGCCCAGTGCAGTTTCCAAGGACAGAGTTAAAATCCATCTTTAGAAGTTCCAGAACATTTGACTTAACATGGTGATTCTGGAGGACATTGTGTTAAATAAGCCAGAAACAGAAAGACAAATATCGTATATCCTCACTCATAGGTACAACAGAAAATAGCTGATCTCATAGAGGTAGAGAGCAGAAGAGTGCTTACCAGAGCCTGGGAAGGGTAGAAAGGGGCAGGGGGAGAGGATTGGCTGATAGGTAAAGAATGCAATTAGATAAAAGGACGAGGTTCTAGTGTGCTCTACAATAGGGTGACTATAGTTAATAATTTATGGTGTATTTAAAAATAGCTACAAGAGGATTTTGAATGCTCCCAACACAAAGAAATGGTAAATGAGGTGATGGTTATGCTAATTATCCTGATTTGATCAATGCACATTGTATACCTGTGTCTAAATAGTACACTGTACCCCATGATTATTTGCAATTATTACATGTCACTTAGAAGCAATGAAAAATATTAAAAGTTCAGTTCCAAAAAGAAAGGAAAGCGGCTGCCTTAATAAGAAGATTTTCTCAATTTAATGCGAAAATGTGCAAGTCGCTTTTGCAACATCTCAGAGAGATGTCCCAGGAAGAATTTCATTTGGTCTCTTTGTCCTTTCAAAGAAAAAAATAATTTTTAATGGAACATTTTATTTTCTTCTGACACCACATTGTCCTCTGGGCTAGGTAATACTTGCTTACTTAGATGTAAACCTAGCTATGGTTTTACTGGAGATGTGCCAGGTTGTTTAAGTGCAAATGTAATGTCTGGTAGCTGAGTGCATGAGTGACTTTCAGATAGTCCTCATTGTTCTATAATTGCAAATTCAAAAGTTCATGTAATTCCCAAATCAATACTCATGGCACTCTGATGGTCCTTTGCAGATATGCACAGCTGAGATCAAAGATGGCAATGCTCTTTCTGCCTTCTGCTTGCAGTCTTCACTCTGTAAACAAGCATCCTTTTTTTTGCAGAATATTTAGTTGTCATGTTTCTTGCCTTTTTGTGCTTTTCTTGGTGATTTTGCTATTAAAATGTCCCCCAAGAATAGAAATGTGTGTTAGATGGCTGTGTTCAGGCATGAGTTATAGTACTATTCACCATGAGTTCAATGTGAATAGGTCAATAATATATGTAAAATAAGGTGCTTTTAAACACAAACTTACATGGAATGATGTTATATAATGATCACTTACTAAAAATGTTGTGCCTAAGGCTTTCAAGAATGTAAGCTTATTTTCCCTTAGGAGCAATAGTTCAGCATTTGCTAAAGCACTCATGATAATTTTGCATAACCTACTGTGAATAGTGAGAACTGACTGTGAGTCTTTTTAAGACTAATGGGCTACTTATTATTCCAGAATCCTATTTCTTACACTAACATTTCCCTTGATTCCCCTGGTTTTCTCTCCCTCTGTGGGTTTAATGCAGGCGTGTGGATGTGGTACCCTACTCCCTTGGAGGTATTTATTTGCGATTAGCACCTTTAGTTGAGAGGCAGGAGGGGGTTGGGCTGCCCATTGGCCCCCAATGCCCTAGTCAAGTCTACATAAGATAGAATCGTGTGACCCAATGCCATTGGCATGGATTACTTTCGTCCATAGACGCCCATCAGATTTCAAAGAGTCTTCCCACCTCTAACTTCCCTTCTGGGACCAGTGACAAAATTTATGGGGCCGATACAAAATGAAAATGCGGGACCCCTTGTTTGAAAAGCCAGAGAAAAGCTTCCTGTCTTCTTTGTTCTTTCTCTGGACTTCTCATAGTGTTTTTAGCTACTATTTCATGAGGGTCCCTCTGGCACGGGGATATGGGACAGTGCTGAGTGGCTGGAGCCCCCTTTGGGTGGGCCATGGGAGCTCTGGTTTCTCAGGTCTTCACCTAGCCCCCCCTGGCTTCATTCACGTCTCCTGAATGGCTTGGACCCCATTAATGACCTTGCTCACCGCTAGGTCAACTTCTTGCTTTTAGCAAGATGCTGTCATGTCTTTGATTCCACAGGGTTGTCAAGTTTTTATTACTATTCTGTAGATGAGTAAACTTGTCCAAGATCAGATGGCTAAGAAGTGAGCTCAGGTCCAATTCTGGTTCCCCAACCCAGACTTTTTTGCATTTTTATAGACTGGAAGCAGCATGAACCCATTTCTTCTGACCATGAGTCCTGGCAAGGACTCTCACTACAGATTCCTCTGTTAATGAACAGGATCCAGTAGGGCCTCTTATGTGTATACAAGTAAGGGTGTTAGTGGTGAAGTATAAGGAACATTTGCTAAAGCCCTGCACATATTGTTTCCGCTTGAGGGCCCATCATTTAAATTTATGTCCTTTAGCATTGGGAAAAAAAAAGCAAACTCATATTTTCCCCCCACTGTGTTTCCCCTTCCCCTCCTTCTCTCTGCTTCTTGAGGTCAACGTGTATACAACACGGGACCTCCTTTATCATGTATTATCTCCTGGAAGATTTCCAGGAATTCACTTAATGCTCTGATGACAGTTCCCCATTAGAGACCATGGAGATTTGGACTTGTCAGTGGGAACCAATTTAGATGGAC
The DNA here is from genome assembly GCA_004027655.1 of Graphiurus murinus. Classification (NCBI taxonomy): domain Eukaryota; kingdom Metazoa; phylum Chordata; class Mammalia; order Rodentia; family Gliridae; genus Graphiurus; species Graphiurus murinus. Next base: position 18,787 of record PVLC010015760.1, read on the forward strand.
TAAAGACACTTCTTTATCTGCATGGCCTTCAGGAAACCAGTACAAAGCATAGCACAGCTCAAGTAATACTAGAGCCTCCCCACAGCCGGGACCTTGGGGGAGCCATGGAATTCTGAGGGAGTCCCCTATCTGGCCTCCACCTTTCACCCTGTCCCCCACGCCACAGCCAGGGTAATCTTCCTGAACCCTGCTTTCCACACGCTTCTCTCTCACTGAGAAGCCTCTGACGGCTTCCCCTTCCTTCAGAAGAGAGGCAGAATCACCTCTCCTGTATTCACAGCTATTCACAGTTAAAACTCTTATGTAATTTTCATTTTACTGCTTTCCTTCCAGAACATTCCTCTTTGACCAAACAGAGCTACTGGGCCTTCACTAAGGAGGCTGTGTACAAGTTTCTTCTGGGTTCCTGGCTATCTACATAGATCCTCTCATTCCTCAAAGACCCTGTTCATCCTCCTCCCCTGTGAAGTCTGACATCTCCAAGCCTCATTACTCTGATCTGGAAAGTGGATTTGAATGAGGATCAAGTGCAGGAAGCCAGCCCTTCCACAAAACCTCCTTCCATGACCAGCTGTGGGGGGGACCATGTGTGTCTTGTTAGAGACCCATGGGTACCAACTGTGGTGTGCCTGGACTCACACGACATGGCTTCCAGGCTCCAGAGTAATTGTACAGAGCCTACAGAGTCTCTTGTTGTTGTTCTTGCTTTCTATGGTTCATTCATTCATTCATTCATTCATTCATTCAGACACATTTTAGAGGAGTAAGAGTTTCAGTCTCATTTTCCAACTTGGATTTGCCCCCCACACACTGGCCATGTTGTTCAGTTATTTTTCTTCCTCAGCTCTTTTCTCTTTTTTGGTAAAACAGAACAATACCCACCTTGAGAGGGTAATTGGGAGGCCCCTGTGAGATGATGTTTGTCCAGCACCTGGTCAAGGCTGAGGGTACAAGCCAGACACACGCAAAACCCTCAGCAAATGGCCACATTTTTTTTCTTCCTGTGACATTTGTGATCAATTAGGGATGTTGTGGACACCAACTTTGGCCAAATCACCACAAACTCCCTGGACCAATTTGGTCCAAGACCCAAGCCCTATTTGAGGTGTTCATATTTTATGGACACTTCATGTCTTCTCTCAGATTTTTGTTAGAATAGCTTTTGAAGAAAATCTGAAAATATGGGCAGAAAAAGAAATGCTTAGCCAATCCTCCCTTTTATGGGCATTTTGGCAATTTTTCTGTCCAAACTAAACAGTCTCTGTTGTGGTCTTACCCAACTTCATTCTCAAAGAATCTGAATTTGCCCTGAAATGAACTGTAGACCAGTTCCTTTTAAAATACAAAATTAAAATATTGTTTTTAAAGACAGCATGGAATGTCACTGGCTCTTTTGACATTGCAGATGCAATGTCTAGGATTTGGGGATTTTTTTTTTCTTGGAAAGGAAGTGGTATTTTGCTCATTCTCCTGTCTCATTAGAAAGGACAACTAATACTTTTATATCTGCAGTCTGCAGACCAAATGGAAATCATCTCAGTGACACCAATTATGCGGCTATTTGGAGCTAAGGTTATATTTTTATTAGGTTTCATTCTCTTCTAAGTTAATATTCCAGAAATCAAAGCAGCCCTCTAGGTCATATATACCAGGATACATCAGGAGGAAAACATTGCTCGCAAATGGACGCTAATCAGCCTTCAGGGGTAATCAAGGGATGCAGAGATTGTTTCCGCAAGAAAAGATGGCCAAATGAGCTGGCACATGTGAGACGATTTGGCAGAGAGAAGTCAGCAAGGACTAAGTGTCCGGGAAGGGAGGACGGCGTGGGCAGATGGTGGAGCTGGGGAGGGGGGGCGCTGAGAGTGGTCATTTCTGTCCAAACCCCACTACTCAGAGCTCAAAATGCTGTATTTCCCACTTAGTGTCAATTGGGGGCCATCCGATCCCAGCTGCTTCTCCATTTCCTTCCGGGGCATCTGTGTCAACGATGGCAAAGGCCTTATATGACTCGTCTCTCCTAAAGTCAAACCTTCCTCAACTTGAAGGTTTAGCTGCAGCTTTGGATACAGGTTCACTTTTCATTCATTTTCTGGCTTTTGTTCAGAGGCAATGGTCTCGGCCATATATCTCAGGACATAGTTTTTATTATTTTGCAGGTTTTGAAGAACGTATTCCTTCCAAGGATTGCATGCAATCTTTATACATAGAGTAGCAGTTTAAAAAGATCGTGGGCTTTGGGGACCCACGGACCCCAATCTTGAGTCCCAGGTTTGCCACTTATTGACTTCAGCCAAAACCAAACCTCTGTGAATGTCATTTCCCCATCGGAACACACTCCTCCTCTATAAAATGGGAGGTGGGCACTTTCCAGGAATTTTGTGAGGTGAAGAGAAGTGACCAAGTGACATATTTGAAATGGCAGGAAATTTAATAAATGGAAATTAAAATGAAATAAGTGAGCTGGGCCTGGTGGCGCACGCTTGTAATCCCAGTACTTGAGAGGCTGAGACCAGAGGATCCGGGTTCGCCGCCAGCTTCAGCTACTTAGTGAGGCCCTTCGAAACTTAGTGAGACCCTGTTTCAAAATAAAGAATAAAAAACAGGGCTGGGGGTACAGCTCGGAGGTAGACTGCCCCTGGGTTCAATCCCCAGGTGCAACGCAGGGGACTCATTTGGTCAAGACCCTCTGATGAATCTGTTGGACCAACACGTAAATTTTCTCACGACTTTCCAAAACTTAAATCACAAACTTACAAGATATGGTAGACTTGTTTTGGTGCAAATAAGCTTAGGTCTCCCATATTCTAAAGGTAAATTATGTTCTAAAAATAAATTGTGCCACTTTTGCCAACTCCTCAAGCTATGGTCTCTTCTGGGTTCTATAATGCTCGTTGAAGGATTAAGCCACACCAGCTGTAGTTCTTTCCAAACCACCCCCTCCTTCCTTCTTCAGCCTACTTTCTGTTTCTCCAGGTCTCCTGAAAAGCTCTGTAGAGTCTAGAAAGTTGCAGATATCCTCATGGCATGCTTACAGCACACAGCCTTGGAACTCTGCAGCTTTCCACACCATTAGCCACCACTTCCCCCAAAACAGTGCCTCTTGATTTGGGCTGCACTTTAGAACCATCTTGGGAGCTTTAGAAAATCCTATATGCTTGGGTTCTACCCCCAGAGATTCTGATGTAATGGTCTTGGGTGCAGCCTGGACCCAGGGACTTTTCCAAGCCCCCTCATTGGCTATTAAGGTGAAGTCAAATTTAAGAGCTATAGCAGGAATGCCTGTCCTTTATTTGTATGATATTGTCACACTCTGTTTCTCTTACTTGCCAAGCACTTCTGAATCACATTCCAATCCTGCTTAGAATGTTATTTTCTGTAATAAAGGATGTTAATCTCATACTGGAGGCAATTTATAGTTGGAGCTGCTGTTATGGTGTTAAATCTGCAATTTTTGTTTAATTAGAAATCATGTCATTTGCAGGGAAATGGATGGAACTGGAAAACATTATGTTAAGTGAGATTAGTCAGTCACAAAAAGTTAAAAATCATATGCTTTCCCTAATATGCGGAAGCTAGGGAGAAAATGGGGCATAAGAGGGACTCCAGAAGAAGAAGGAGAAACCTTAGATAAGCAAAGAAGTTGACTTAACAGAAGGTGATGGGGGAGGGGGGGTACCCTAATGCACATGATGTGCTTTCATAAACATGTCAATCACTAAACTGAACCTGAGGAGGGAGGGCAAGGGAGAGGAGTGGGAATTGGGGAAGGGGTTAAATGAGAAATGTGTGCATGTATGCCTTTACCAGCCTGTACCTAACAAAGCTGTATGATTACAATGCACAAATTAAAAAATAAATAAATAATAAAAAAAAGAAAAAAAGAAGTCTCATCCAATGCATGTTCATAGTAGATGGCTTTGGAAAGAGGAAGAGGGAAGAAAGAAGGAAAATAAAGCAAGGAAGAAAAAAGGAAGGGAGGAAGGAAGGTAGGGAGAGGGGGAAGAAAAGACAAAACAAAACAAAACCCCGCTGCTTTATGATTCAGTGGACACCCTGTGTATTTAATTGTCTCCCCTCTATCTCATTCCCATAGTAGACACAGGGACTTTATTTAATATTATCTGTGATTTGCAGAGTACCATATTATATCACTTAATCCTCACAGTGACTGCAATGGATCATTCTCACTTTTTACAACAGGGAGGTAGAAGACACACAAGTTAATCGATCAGTGACTCCAGGTCAGAAAATGACAAAGCTGGGATTTCCCCCCAGGTGTATTCCAGCTGCAGAGCCAGCATACAGCACGGCTTTTTGAATTAGACTACTAAGTAATTAATGCAAAATCTGAGAAAATTACTTCCGGATTCCTACTGGAGGGAGATAATTTAAAACCTGAAATTAGTCTCTGAAGGATGGTGCTGATGACAGGCAAGATTATGGGGAAAGGAAGGATAAAGAAGATAAGCATCTTCAGGGAAAAATGGAAAAGAATTGAGAAGACCTTTCCCTTCCTTTCTTTATCTGCTACTTTCCTCCCATAAACCACCCAGCTGCAGCTGGAACCTGTGTTCAGTGAGCTTTCTGATGAACCAAGAATTACAGGTTTCCTTTAGCAACGCCATAGCAACAGCCTCAACCAGAAATTGCATTCATTATAAGCCTTGTATTCTTTGCTGCATAAATAAAACAGCGTTCTTAAATAGGAGTTGAGTGAGGTTTTAACAGCACACAGCTCTGGATGTTCAGTGAGGGATAACGGATTGCCGAAAACAAAGTCGAGGGATAGGGAAAAGCGTGTGTTCCAAGGAAGGGTCTAGGCCAAGGCAAAAGAAAGGGAATCCAGGTCCCCTCCTTTGGCTATCCCCTCTGAACACACCAGGGAAGCGTGGGCCACTTCCCTGTCTGAAGTCTGAAAGGACCGGGGTTTGGCTGCCAGGAAGCCAAATCACGCTCAATCATAGTAACCAAGTCTGTCCTTGAGGTTCACATATTTTGTTCCTCCTCCTCTTTGTGGCTTTGATTTTTCTGTTCCCATTCAAGTTGCTTTATTTTGCAAATTTCTTTGAATTCACCTTAAATCCTGTGTATTTAAATCTTGTGTATTTAAGGCACTGTCCTGGACACCTAGCCGAGAGGCTGCAGGAAATAGAGCAGGAATGCAAACCAAGGGAAAGGATTTAGGCTTGAGGGAAGGCGTGGAGAGGGGGCCATGAAGAGAATGAGGGGAGAGAGAGGACCCCGGAGGTGGTGGCAGCTGGAAGGAGAGAGAAGGGTGTGAGAAGCAGAGCCAGAGAGAAATAAGAGAAGGATGGAAGAGGAGAGGGGAATGGACACAGGGCAGAGGGATGGTGCAGAATGGGAGACACACAGGCCACAAAGAATGGGGCAGAAAGAGGGTAATGGCTGAAAGAACTGGCAGGATGAGAAGAGGACCCAGTCGAGGACTGGAAAAGGGGACCGTGCAGGAGAGGCTGGCTCTCCAGAGGAGGGGTAGGAAGGTAGGCGAATTGAAGTTGCCAGGAGAGCACAGGAGAATCATTGTTGACTCTCTGTCGGGCTCCGGGGAGTGGGCAGCAGGGTACATGTCACGTGTCTTCCTCCAGGCCTGTGTGGCCAGAGACACCAGCATACCAGCTCTGTGGACCAGCAGATTAGATACTGACTTAGGTCTACGTCACCTCTAACTGATGGTGAGGCTTGGGGTCTTATTGGTAAAATGGGCATAGGCATAGCATCAGCCTCCTACAGGTATTGGGAGATAAAATGAGGGCTAACCTACGGCTGTAGCTTTCCTGGGATGAGCGTGTTCTGCTACCTGGTTGTAGAAGTGGGGTAAGAAGCAAGCCTGTAAGTGCTCATGCAGAATATGTTTGCCAAGTGGCAAAGGCTCTTGAGATTTTCTCACATAGCAAGAAAATGGGATCTCTTTCTGTGTCTCTAGATTACACTGAGTTGAACCATATGAAAGTGTTATTTCTACAAAGCAAAAACACAACAACCTTTTTTCTTTCTTTCTTTCTTTTTTTTTTTTTTTGGTACTGGGGATTGAACTCAGGGGCATTCTACCTCTGGGCTATACCCCTAGCCCTATTTTAATTCTTTATTTTGGAACAGGGTCTCACTAAGTTGCGGAGTGCCTCACTAGGTAGCTGAGGCTGGCCGCGAACCTGGATCCTCCGGTCTCATCCTCCCAAATGCTGGGATTACAAGCGTGCGCCACCATGCCTGGCTCACAGCAACCATTTTAATATAGAAACATTTTCACATAAAAACATTCGGATAGCCAGGCGTGGTGGCACACGCTTGTAATCCCAGCATTCGGGAGGCTGAGACCAGAGGATCCGGGTTCGAGGCTAGCCTCAGCTACCTAGTGAGGCACTCCGCAACTTAGAGAGACTCGGTTTCAAAATAAAGAATAAAAAATATAGGGCTGGGGGTGTAGCTCGGAGGTAGAATGCCCCTGAGTTCAATCCCCAGTACTGCCAAAAAAAAAAAAAAAAAAAAAAAAAAAAAAAAAAAAAAAAAAAAAAAAAACCATTCGGATATATGTTTTTTTTGTTTGTTTTTTTGTTTTCTTGGGAAGTCTGCTGCTACTGGGCTGCATTTCCAGGGATACCATATCCACTGGGGGGTGTGACTGCCCCCTGCTGGTGGCTCCCTGAGGTCTCCCCACGTTTATTTATTTCTGTGCATTCTGATTGGTTCTGGAGATTCAGGATTGTGGCCCCTGACTTCGTGTATGGACAACTATGATAATTAGACTTACTAATAACGTATCCAATGTATCCCTGGGAACTGGTCAAGTTTTCTTTTTTGGGCAAAAGTTTTCAGGCAGCAGTGGTGAATTGTGTACAAATGGTAAGTACAAATTATCTCAAATTAAACCTTCAAGGCCTTGGATACAGTAGTCCCCCGTTTTCTATAAGGAATGCATTCCTGACCTTCAGTGCATGTTTCAAACCTCAGATAGTATTGACTTCTCTCTATAATGTTTTTTTCTATACATGCATACCTTTGATAAAGTTTAACTTATCGTTTACGCACAGTAAGAGATTAACACAAAAGCCGGGCATGGTGGCGCACGCTTGTAATCCCAGCATTTGGGAGGCTGGGATCCTAGGATCGGATCTGGGTTCGCAGCCAGTCTCAGCTACCTAGTGAGGCACTTCACAACTTAGTGAGACCCTGTTTCAAAATAAAGAATAAAAAATAGGGCTGGGGGTATATCTCCAAGGTAGAATGCCCCTGAGTTCAATCCCCAGTACCGCAAAAAAAAAAAAAAAAAAAAAAAGAGAGAGAGAGATTAACACGAACTAACAATAACTCATGAAAGAGAACAATTATAACAATATACTATATTAAAAGTTTACACTTTGAAGACATTATTAAGTAAAATAAGGATGACCTGAACACATCATACACTGAGATATCATGGCAGCTAATCTGATAATTGAAAAGGCTATTAAGTGACATAATGGGAGGGTAGCATATAACGCATGGATACTCTAGACAAATGAATGATTCATGTCTTAGGCAGGACAGAGCAGGATGGCGTGAGATTTTCTCATGCTACTCAACAATGATGCACAATTTAAAACTTATGAATTATTCATTTCTGGAATTCTCTAGTCAATATTTTTGGACATATTGACCAAAGAGTGTGACTGGAGTGCACTGGAACTGTGGAAAGCAAAGCCAAAGAGGATATGACTGTACTCAAAACAAGCCAGGGAGAGCTAGTCTGGATTGTGCTTGTCACTTTCCTTTGACAGCATGATGGAAACATTCTCATTTTGGCTGAAATTCTCTTGACTTGGTCACACTCACATGAAAATCCACACTCAGAGACCCTAGTGTGTATACATTCCTCTTACTTGTACTTTTGTTCTTAATCTCCAACTTGGTGTCAGCTTGTTCAAAGAGAAGAATTCCACCATAACCAAGAAGCCAGGGAAAGACTAGCTGGCCAGGCAAAAAGATCAGGCTCCTCCCAATCACTAGCATTTGTTTTTCACCTTCTAACTTGCATATTTTTTCTTAATACTTTTGGCGAGTCCAGTGGAGTAATTATATACTCTTTCCATTTTCAGTGATCAACAAACAGAGGCTCAGGGAGTTCAGAGGACTTATCCATGAGATGGAGAACATAATTACCTATTCTTTGCTTGTTTAGTTTTGGTTCGCTAAAGAAAAAAAAGGTTGAACCATAGACAGGTGAAACAGGCATGCTCTAATTGTTTTAGAAATAAGCTGAATGAGCCGGGCGTGGTGGCTCACGCTTGTAATCCCAGCATTCGGGAGGCTGAGACTGGAGGATCCGGGTTCGTGGCCAGCCTCAGCTACCTAGTGAGGCACTCTGCAACTTAGTGAGACTCGGTTTCAAAATAAAGAATAAAAAATAGGGCTGGGGGTGTAGCTCGGAGGTAGAATGCCTCTGAGTTCAATCCCCAGTACCACAAAAAAAAAAAAAAAAAAAAAAAAAAAAAAAAAAAAAAAAAAAAAAAAAAAAAAAAAAAAAAAAAAAAAAAAAAAAAAAAAAAAAAAAGAAATAAGCTGAATGTTTTAGGCAATCTTTTTAAAAAATTTTTTATGAATGGGCTTACTAGCAAAGCTGATGTAAATTTGGCATTAAGGAAAATAGAGAGTGAGAGAACTCACACCCTCTTCACAGCGAGGGTGGAACCCTCAGGACCTAAATACTGCCCATCAGGACCCTCCTCCCAGTAGCGACCCTGAATATTACATTTCTAGCATATGCTTTATAGGAGACACATTTAAACTATAGCACCCCTAAGGTCATACCCAGGAACATGATCTTCACTGTTATGAGAAAGAGGAAATGCTAATGATCTAGGAAGTTGTTAGACACGTGAGATAAAATGGGTTTACAACTCTGATATATTCAAAGAATCCCTTAACTAAGATTTCATCGATGTTAAATTAGATTTTAGAGTGGAACGTGATGGAAATTACTTCAAAAAAGTCTTTTCTAAACGAATTAATTCTGCAAAGGAGAAACAGAAAAAATAACTTAATCACTTATGAATTTAAGAGAGTAAGCTGTTGGGGGATGTTAGCCATCACCAAAATCACCAGTGGGGTATTTGTTTATTTGTTTGTTTTTTTGTCCTAGGACTTGAACATAGGCAGGGTATTCTAGCTCTGAACTGCATCCCAGCTCTGCATTGAGCCCAGGGGCATTTTACTTGTGAGCTAAACCCCCAGCCTTATTTTATTTCTATTTTTGAAATAGGGTCTCACTAGGGTCATGAGCGCCTCATTATTGCTGAGGCTGTCCTCGGACCTGTCATCCTCTTGTCTCAGCCTCCCAAGTACTTAGATTACAAGTGTGTGCCACCATACCTGGCTACCCCAGCACTATTTATGTATTTATTTTTCTTTTGAAACCGAGTCTTACTAAGCTGCTGAGAGTCTCCCTAAGTTGCTGAGGCTGGCCTCAAACCTGCAATCCTTCTGTCTTAGCCTCCCAAGTTTATAGGCATGTGCCACCCACCACACACCCAACTGTCATTAGTATTTTGACAACAGCCCTCAAATCTTGTGTCAGAGTATATCTGTTAGGATGTGTTTTCAAGAATTTTAGCTTTGGCTTTATATTATTGGTAGCATATAAAAGCCCTAAAACTGCAAATATTTAATACTTTTATAATTAGCCTTTCATTATTTGGGACTAACTTTCTTCCCTTAACTTAGAGGCTGAAGACAAACATGTATTAGAGTTTGGTTCTCTTATAACTCTGTGGTCTTACAGTGCTTTACCTTTCCGTCCTCTCAAGTAGGATTGAATTTCCCACCCTGCCACCGCACAGATAAATTATGAGCTATAGGATAGTAAACCATTCTTTGGGCTTATCATTATATCAAGTAGAATCATACCATGTTTATGGTAAAAAAAAAAAATCTATTTAAAATAAAATTTACTTTATTTTATTTTTTTGTGTGTGGTACTAGCGATCAAACTCAGTGATATTCTACCTCTGAATTAAACCCAATCTTAGTTTTTATTTTGAAACAGGGTCTTGCTAAGTTTCCCAGGCCTTGAACCTATGATCCTCCTGTCTCAGCTTCCCAAGTACTGGGGTTACAGGCATGTGCCTGCCTGGAATACCAAAAATTTCTGAAATTAAAGTTCTTGCTGTCCTGGACTCTTAGAATTGGGTTTAAGTTGATTTGAAACAACAGAGAAATGTAGTATTTCTTGTGGATTGGTCTTTGCAAATTAAGATTCAGACCTGCTACAGGTGTGAGGCATTGGGGAAACTAAAGATGAATTAGCCTCTACTCTCTGGAAGCTTATCACCTATCTGGAAGCTGTAGAAGGTCATTAGATACCTACATGAGTAACTATCATTCAAAACGATATGAGATTGTGACATGGGGCAAGCTGCAGCAAGAATTCACCATCACAGGCATGGTGGTGCAGTACTCGGGAGACTGAGAGAGGACGATTGCAGACAAATACAAAATACAAATACAAAGGACAAATACAAAACACAAAATTTGTGCTTCAAAAACAAGATACAAAAAACAAGAAATAACCAAAAAGGGCTGTGGGTGTAGCTCACAGGTAGAGAGCCCCTGGGTTCAATTCCCAGTCTCACACACACACACACACACACACACACACACACACACACACACACACACATTCTTGGTCACAAGCAATAGTTGAATTTTGCAAAATGCAGACAGCCAGGAAGGTGGACAAAAGTTTCCATTGAGGGGATGCATTGCAATGCACAGTCACTACACGCCAAGGCCATTGTTACGTAATTGCTGTAGCTGTAAACTCATAAAACTTTTGCAGACGCTGAAGTCGTTTTGGAAGTATGCCCGCTTGATATGGAGGAGAAGTCTGGGGCCTGGTGATCAAGTAGGAAACCGTACAGTCGATGATTTCATGGATGTACTTAGAATGTTTTCTTTGTGGCATTTTTGAGCTGGGAGAGACCTCAGAGGTCAACTGGTCCCTGGGCAGGCATTTCTCATTCGACACCCCCTCCCACTTCACAGGTTTGAAGCTGAGGCCCCGTGGAACCTGGGCTTGGGGAGGCTCAGGGCTGCTGTTGTGAAAACTCATCAAGATGGTCAAGACCTGTAGACCCGGCCAGGTGCTCACCTCCTGCCCTGCTGCCCGCTCTCACCTGAACAGATCCAGCCTCCTCACTGGAACCTTAGTCTCTGCCCATGCTGTGAACAGATTAGTCATCCTAAATCATTCTTCTCATCCTGTTACTTTCTTGTTTTCAAACCTTTAATGTGGCAAAATTCCAGTTTCTGTGGTTTGGCATTCAAGGCTTCCTACAATTCCAACTAAGTCTCCAGCTCCTGGGCCTCCGCTCTGCACATGTCCTGGGTTCCTTCTTGCCTCTCCCCATGCTGCCCTCTTCAGTGCTTTCACTGATACTCTCTCCTCTGCCTGGAACGCCCCTCCCACCCTCCTTGTCCTTCCCCCAGGGCCAGAATGCATGTCGGCTCCTTTGAGGCATCCCTGGTCAGGGAAGACAGAGCATCGATGGACCCAAGTTTGAGAACTCACTTTACCACTGTGGCTCTGGCAGACTCCAGGCAGGTTACTGACAGTCCCTGAGGCTCAGTTTTTCTCATCTGCGAAGTGAATAAATCCACTTCCACCTCAGTAGTCTGGTTGTAAGTTGCAAATGGGTTAATCATACGGCAACAGACTTAGCACAGTTCCTGGTGCACGGCAGATGACAAAGAATGTTTCTGATTATCCTTTGAATTCCCATTTACTTTGAATCTCTCTTATGCTATGCCTTGTAATATCTAATTCTGCATTTTAGATATTGGAATGCATGCTTTATTTTCCCTATTTAAATGATAACTCCTTGAAAGTGGGAGCGTGGTTTCTTTAAGCTTCTCTCTTTCACAGGGTCCTCTGCACAGTAGGTCCTCAAGCAGGAGATAAAGGCTAAACTTCCAAGTGTGAAATTACTAACAAAAATTGACTTTACTATCACCTCGCCCTTCTCAAAGTTGCAAATGGTTTTTAAGAGGTCAGTTTTCTTAGATTTGAGAATGCCAGTTGTTGGGATTCTGGAGCTTAGTCATATGGAAGATAATTTGTGTAGTGCCTGGTGAAGATGTGCACGTCTCAGTCGAATCTTGAGAAACCTGAGCACTTTAAGGACATTGGTCCCCTCAACTTATGGGACCAATTCCATCTCACCAGGGTCCAGCATGCATGCGCAGCCTGTGTGATACTCAATGCAGGGTAAGCATGGTTTCCTGGTCAAATGCATTTGGAAAACATTCGATTTTAATAACTCACTCACAGAGAGTTGAAGGACACGTTAAACAGCTAAAATGTTCGAGAGTTCCTGCAGCAAAGACACCAGCATTTAATAATAGCCAACGGTAACTAAGGTCCACTAAGCCCTTTCGTTTCAGCATGCTGATTTGCCAAGTCCCAAGCCCTTGCATGGATTCCCTAATTTAATCCTCAGAGCGCTCCCTGGAGATGACAATGTTTGCTAACAGATGAAGAAACTGAAGCTGGTGTGGGAATGAAAGGAGGGTGCTGGCGTTTGAAGTCAGATATTTTGAACCCAGAACTGGGCCCTCATTCCCAAATTTGCCTGACCAGGAAATCCTTGGTGCTATTCTCTTCTTAATAACCCAGGAAACCGGTGTGCCTCGGAACCCACTTGGGGACACAGAGTCTCACCCTCCCCCCGGGGTGCTCGGCTCATGGAGCAGGGGTGACTTTCACCCCTCTGAGCCTTCGCACACCCCGGCCTCGCCCTGGACACCCCTGCTTCACTTGATTCCCTCATGGAAGGTCCAGTTCACATGCAGTGCTCTGGGAAGCTTGCTGTCATCCCAGCAGGCTGGTTTGCAAAGCGCTTCTTCCTGTTTGCACGTGCTTTCTGCACGGCTGTTCATCTCTGCTCTGTCTCTGTCAAGAACCAAAGAGCCTTGCTAAGGTGGCTGGCACAGACGGCACTCAGGACTTACTGATTTAAGACCTTGTTTCTCTATTTGTATTTAATTAATTAATTTTCTGAAACAGAGTCTTTCCAAGAGGCTGAGGCTGGCTCCAACCTGTGATCCTCTTGTCTCAGCTTCCCAAGTGCTGGGATGAGGAACATGGATCACTGCGCCCCACAGGGCTAAAACCACATTTCTTTCCTAGCCCCTCGCTCACTGCCTGCCAGCCTGACTAGCAGGTTCAGTCCACAGAGCCTGGCCCGATGATTTCGACCACAACCTGGGCTGAGCCTGGTTCATGCCCCGGGGGCAGATCGTATGGCAAGACCACCACCCTTCGGCACCTCGGTAGTTAACACTCTCCTCTCCGGCCCCTCACAAAGGCTCCCCCAGCGTCTCTGAGGCCAGGATGTGCGTTGAGGGTACATTGGACCTCTGTCATTAGCGCCCTTCGGGGACAGCCCTGACCTGTCCTCTCCACTCCAGGGCGCTCTCCAGGCCTCCTTCCAAAGCCCCCGTGACCCGAACGGTGCCTCCTCCGATGAGTCAGCTGGCTTGGGGCTTATTAGCAACCATAATCGCCTCTTGTTTTTGTCCACATCTCCTCCGGGCCTCCTCGGGATCCAGGGCGGGGCCTGGCGAGTTTAGCTTCCAGAGATGCCGCCGGCCTCCACGGGAGCCCGCGACTGCAAGCCACGTCACGCCGCAGCGCGCACATTCAGGCCGCACCCGTCCCCGGGGTGCGCTCAGGCGCCACGCAACCGCTGGCCACCCCAGCTCCCCGCTGCCTGCCGGCGATGAGGTCATGGGTGGGGCCCTGGAGACCCCCCCCCCCCCAGATAGGGTGGGGGCTTCCCCAGTGGCCGGGGATGGGGGTGGGGGGAGAGGACAGGGAAAGAGGCAGCGATAATAGACTTGCTTGTCCAACCCGAAATGTTCTGTGGGCCCGTGTGGGTTAGGAATAGAGGGCCAAACAGCGACCAGAGAAGATTCAGAAAGGAGGAGGACAACGAATTGGCCCTGTGGGTCACAGATTCCACCAACAAAGGAGGATGGAGAGACACAACCGCCGCCTTGCAATGAGCTGACAGGCAGCCTTCTCCCTTTTTCATAAGAATGTCCTTGCTCTGACCTTAATCACGGAGACCACAAGGCAGGGGAAGCCACCGTAATCCACCTTATGCAACCAGAATTTGACGCAGAAGGAAAACATAGTCCAGACATAGAGGAACGGCTGGTGCAGGCGAGAAGGTAGAGACTCTCTCAGCCCGGCACTCTCCCAGGCCCCGCTGCCTGCACTGCAAATGTTTCTATACCAGTGGGTTTTGCAGACTGAGGTCACCTGCACGTCCCCAAACTCTCAAGCTCAATTGAAGCCCCGGGGCTTTAAAACTCTGCCCGTGAACACATGTGTGCGTGGAGGAATGAACACGGGGCTCTGCTAGAAGTCTAAGGCTGCTGGAATTTGCAACTTCGGTGGATATCTGAGTTTCTTTCTTTTTTCTTTTTTTTTTTTTTTTTTTTTTTACCTGGAATTCTGCCTTGGGAAGATGGAAACATTGATAACAGAGGGTTTCTCTGGGAAATAGAAACGCTGCACTACAGATTTCGCACGCCGCCCCCCACCCACCTAAAACCACAGGGTGCTTCCCATCTGACCAAGGCATAAAAAAACAAACAAGGAAATCGCTTAGGCTCTCTGCTCCCTACCTGTTTACAAGGCACAAAGGACAAGGCAAAGTCACCCTGTCAAAATAAGCAACATCATAGGCCGACTGTGACTTGAATTAAGAGATAGTGAGTTCAACCATTTTTCCCCTCCAAGGATGTGTAATATCTATAACATCCGCTCAGGCGATTACGAGGAAATGTCAAGTGATTTATTTAACCTTAAAAGCCATATCCAACAAGTTTGTAATAAGTCATCATCACCAGGATTAAGAGAAGTTTTGGAATGATATTAAAATCTATGGGAAAGTTTTCTGAGTTACGAGAAGCCCAGCTCCGGAAGTTGAGTCGCATATAATGAGATAAGAAAACAGAGATACTCTGACCTTGGTAATAAATTAGCCCATCGCCACACTGGCAACTGCTAGGTTCATCAGATTGGAGATTTTGAAGACCTTCCCCCCACATTTCCTAAGAGAAATGATATTTTCCATAGAGTCAAAGATATTTTGCAGAGATTCATGCATCACACAGAATAGAAAGTAGGAGAAAGCCCCGCTGCTGAGGTTTTCCAACCTCTGATTTATCATTTGTTAACATTCTTTCTACAAGTTCTCTCACTTCTTTACAAGTAGCTGTCTTAAGTTCTTCCAGTAAATATTTTGATGAAGTCCAAGCAGGAGGGGAGGGGGGGTAAAACTGCAATGAAAATAGTTTCTTACCTTTCCGGAGCATTGCTGCAATCAAACTGTTCCCCAAACCATGAGGTTTTCTTGCTTTGGTTGTCCCATGAATTCAGAAACCATTAAGAAATTTAAAGCAGAAATATACTTATTATTCGAAGCTGCTCCAAAACAATGCAAAAACCAACTTGATGAAAAAATAAAGTGCTCGTCTGAGCATGAGAACTCGTTTGAAGTCTGGAGCTCATGCTGTTGTTCGAAGTTTTGCAACTGTCTTTCTCAGTTTAAACAACCTCCCACTCCTTCTCGCAGGCACTTGCCAACTTCTATAATTTAAAGCAACTGTGATCCTTCCCATAATACTCACATTTCAAAGAGCTTAATATATACACTCGTTAGGAAGGAGTAGGAGCAGTCCGTCGGTGGTGTTCTGCAGACCCCAGACACAGGCGAATAAAAGCAAGCATCTCAGGTATCTAAACAGTTCTTTCTCTTTTATCCATCTCTCTTCGCACCATGATACTTCAAGTTGCTTTTCCCTTTTAAAGTGATACCTAAAGACCAAATGGCACCATTTTGCTGGAAGCGAAAAAAGCACTTAGGAAAGGTAATGCCTCAACTTACAAACGGGGATACCAGTGACATTCTGTTTATGCATCACTTTTGCAAACAAAATTATTTCTATGCAATCTTTCCCTAATTTACCTGAGAACGTGGAGTAATTGTGCCTGTTGTTTTCGTAACATGGAAAAATACTTAAAATGATGTTATTCGCCTGGTCCATATGCAAACCATGTATGTTAGGAAGGACACTTATTTTGCAAGTTCTGTCTATGTAGTCGAATAAATCTTTTGACATTTTAGTCTGCCATTAGAATAAATCTTCTGACATTTTAGTCTGTAAACATGTTACAAATATTACTATTTCTATTTCTTTCCCAATTGCCAACACACACACACACACACGTGCACACATGCATGCATGCACGCATGCACACGCACATGCACACACACATACATACTCACATAGAGGAGTGTTTACAAATTCAATTTATAGCCATCTTTAAGTATGGTCAACTGAAAAGGGTGATTCAAAAATATTTTATAGAATATTTCAAAGTAGGTCTTGTTCATTACTTACTATCTAATAGGTGCTCAATAAATACTGAATAAATGAAGTGTTGCTTATGTTTATCGTAATCAGCACTTTTTAACAATTTTGGTTTGCTTATGCGTTCCTGTTATGGATGGGTTGATACGTCAAAGCTTGTATAGAAGTCATAATAGGACATGTTTGCCTTTGACAAACTTAATGAATAGCTATGTACTAAAATCCCATAAATGAATACAAAACATTGGTCAAATAAATAGACCATTCAGTAGAGAATAGATATATTGACATGGGCACAAACGATTAAGTACACACAGTGTACAAAGCTATAAAAATAAGTTTCAGGACAAAAACCTCATTATTCCAAAAGCTATAGACTTCTTTTGCACAGTACTTTTTGAGTCACCTAAAGTACTTACTACACAATGATATTTCTGATTGAAATAGCCAAAGATTTAAATATAAATATGTCAAAACAACCTGTTTGCATATTTCCACTTTACAATGCATTTACTCAACAAATATGAATTAGGCACCTTCCCATATATTAGATACTTAGCAAGACCATGTGAATCACTGAGACTAATGTTTGTCATAGCAGCTAATATGACTTTTCCTGACTAATACCAATATTAGTAGTGAACATGGATGCCACCCTAACAAAAATCTTAACTCAATGGCATTGGCTAAATAGTCAGCCAATGAGTGGGAAGGGAACGAGAAGTTCCATGTTTTACAGTGGCAAACATTAGGTGATCTTGACAGCTCTGACAACCTGGGAGGAGATATGGCTAAGTAACCTTGTAGCTCTAGGGGAAAGGGAGGAGAAATCACAAGTCATGTGTGTTACTGCTATTGACTGCATTTGGCAAGGTGTTTCAAGAGTGAGACAAGCCCAGGAAAGAAATGGCTAAATTATACACAGAAATGAAAGGGACTAGGGAGAGAGGACACCCTTTTGATGGCCTGTAGGAGCCTACCAATTTCTTGAGGTGTCAAAGAACCTATATTACTAAAAGAACATTGCTAAGCATACTCGAAGCCTAGTCTGAAAATGACTTTCCAGACTGAAAATAGCTTTTTCCACTAGAGGAAAGAGAGCTGCAGGCCGGTGGGGAGGTCACTTCCCAGCTCCCACTTCCAAGATGGCCACGGGGAGAATGGTCAGGGGGCCCTTCGCAGGAACAACTGGCAGCTGCAGAGAACAGTGCACAAGGGGGCTTCCTCCCTGAGCAGGCCCTGCGCTGGGGCAAGACCCTCCTCCACCCACAGGAGCCGGCCTTCCCTATCTGTCTGGCCAGACTCTGTATCTGTGATGGCTGTTTTGAATTCTTCCCTTTCTGAATGGGAATGTTTACTGTAGTTATCCTATTGCTGTTATTCCATTTGTATAGTGTGTGTGTGTGTGTGTGTGTGTGTGTGTGTGTGTGAGAGAGAGAGAGAGAGAGAGAGAGAGAGAGAGAGAGATTGAAC
>PVLC010015761.1:0-12733 GCA_004027655.1 Graphiurus murinus
TTTTTTTTTTTTTTTTTTTTTTTTTTTTTTTTTTTTCTCGGTACCCCAGGGGCATTCTACCTCTGAGCTACACTTCCAGTCTTTTTTTTTTTAATTATTTATTTTGAAACAGGGTCTCACTAAGTTGTGGAATGCCTCACTAAGTAGCTGAGGCTGGCTGTGAACCCAGATCCTCCAGTCTCAGCCTCCCAAGTACTGGGATTACAAGTGAGCACCACCACGCCCTGTTCTATATTATTAATTCTTCATTTTTGTTTAAGCTAGGTTTCTTAAGAGGGATTTCTCTTACAGTAACAAAGAATCGAACTAATATAAGCAATTAAAAAATAGAATCACTTTTTAAAGTATTGAGTGCATGCATTTCTCTGAAATTTGTGTTATCTTATGCAGGTGTGCAAACAAATGTCTTTGAGGTTTTGTTAATTTCATTGGAATACAAATGCCATTTTAAAACTGTGTGATGAGAAGCTGGTACAGTGGCACTTGCCTGTTATCCTAGTATTTGTGAAGCTGAGGCAGGCTGATCATGAGTTGGAGACCAGCCTGGGCAACTTAGACCTTGTTTCAAAATAATAATAAAAAGGGCTGGAGGTATAGCTCAGTGGTAGAACACATCTGGGTTCAATTCCCAGTTACACACACACACACACACACACACACACACACACACACACACACACACAATTAATAACAACAAAAATATATGTGATGAATAACTAGAAAAGTCCATTGTCCATTCCCTCTTCAGTGTTCATGTTGAGTCTAATAAGGAATCAAGCTGAGATGGTGTAGAACCTAGCTATGCCAGAGCCTGGAAGAGCCAGCAAAGAAGTCCCAGCAACCTGAGACATTTACCTAGACTTGTCGAGTCTGGATGGGGCGCTAACCAGTGCCTCCAGTCCTTGCTTGGTGCTAACATTTCACTCACTACACAGACAACTGGGGCCCACTGTGCTCAGCATGAATTGGGCTTAACCAATCCAACATTTAAACTTCAGTAAGGACATAATATACCAATAGAACTCAGTATTTTTCCTGAAAGTTACCCTTGGGAATTCTCCATCAGAATGACTTGGGGAATGTCTTAAAATGCTGATTCTTGGACTACTGAATCCAGTTTCCATGTAGGGGCTCAAGAGTCTGCAGGTCTCCAAGCACCTCTGGAGATCCTGGGAAACACCAGTGTCTGACACCTGCTGTCCAACCATTGTGCGAGTAGAAGGTAAATGCTGCTTTGTTTCTTCTTGTTATGACACTAAGACAAACATCACTGAGCTGAGTTCTGCTTCCAACTCTGCTTCAATTCACTCTGTGACCTTAAGCAGACGTCCTAACCTCCCTAGACTCATTTCCTCATTCTGTAACCTGGAGGGATTGGAGACCAGGTAACCTCTAAAATCCCTTCCAGTATGAAAATATTTCACTTTCTATGTTTTGGAGTGATCCTGTTTTATTTGAACTATGTCTAAATTTCTACCAGTCTTACATTGGGCATTAAATCATTGTTGGCTGATTACAAAAAAACAAGCAAACAAACAAAAACAATACGTATATGTTGTGCACAGGAAACTTTGAAAATTAAAAAAAAAAAAAACTCCATATATGCAGAATCAGAGTTTCTGTTCTCTATACCAAAATGACAGGCTCCTTCTAATCCATCACAAACCCATAAATTGTTAGAACAAGAAGAGATTTGGCAATTTTCTTCCAGAAGATGTAAGAGGAGATGGAATAATGACATTAAGGCTCTTTCAAGTTACCCAATCCCCCTTACCTCAAACATCTCCATTTGAATGCCACCTCCTTGGGGTACCACCATTATGATGTGAGGGGGGAGTGTTATGATTTATTTTCTAATTATGATTCTAGTCCAACCTTGGCAATATAAGAGAAAAAAAATGGTCGGGCGTGGTGGCGCATGCTTGTAATCCCAGCATTCGGGAGGCTGAGACCAGAGGATCCGGGTTTGCGGCCAGCCTCAGCTACCTAGTGAGGCACTCTGCAACTTGGTGAGACTCGGTTTCAAAATAAAGAATAAAAAATAGGGCTGGGGGTGTAGCTCGGAGGTAGAATGCCCCTGAGTTCAATCCCCAGTACCCCCCCCCAAAAAAAAAGAGGAAAAAAAAATGTGATACCAGAGAAGCAAATGACTGGTTTAAGGTCACTCTTGCAGTTGGCAGAGTGGAAGTTCCAGATCTTTCCTCCTTCTTCCTACCATACCATCAAAGAGGTCTACTTCCAGGGCCGCCAGCATCAGGGCTTTGGGGTACCAGAGGTTCTCCCTTTAAAGGTTTTTTTGTTCTGTGAGGTGAACAATGCCCAGGGAGGGTGCTTGCTAAGTTTTCCTTCCTGGGGATATAGAAAGGAATCTGCAGCATTCCCACCCTGGTCCTTCCCAAGCCTCTTGAGGCAACTATACAGGATCAGTTACCCTGTCTGATTAGCACTGTCCATGCATGTTGTCTTAAGCAGAATGAGGTGGCACTCCAAGTGTGCCTGCGACATGCTAATTAAAGCTCATAAAAATGATGACACACCTGGGTACACTAATGTTGCACACAGGCCTGCAGAGTGCTCCTGGCAGGGAGCCCCCAACTTACTTGCCTAAGGGAGGTTAGTTAGGGTTAGGCGGCCCTAATTGCAAACTTCTGCCCAATCTCCTCTCCCCCAGGGCTCTGCGTCTACCTACAAGGACAGGCTTCTGTCCTCCTGTGGAAAACTCGGTTCCTCTTTCCTTGCACAAGCTTGTTCTGGGCCCATTTTTCTTTCTTTCTATTAAAGCCATCCCCTTCTTTCTTTGTAGAGTTTTGTGAGACCTCAGGGCCCCCTCCAAGGGCCTCTTCTCCCTCTAACCATGTCAATAGTGGCAGTAGTGATGGCAGTGGCCATACTCAGTGGCTGTAACTGAGCACCTGCTGTGGGCACACAGGCTGCTGGGGCTTTTACAATCATCACTTCCCACCAGTGCATGAAGGAGGGGCCGCTTCCCCTGTTTTCAGCTCATAGAGAAGGTGAAGAAGTCACCCGAGGGGGCACAGCTAGAGAGTGAGGGTGCCCGACAGACCTCACAACCCAGGTTGACCCAAAAGCCCATAGCTCTCCACTCTCCTGCCGCTTGCCTGGTCCCTGCTAGGGGACCTTCACCTGTCTCCACTAGGCTGCTACATGTCCCAGGTCTGTGTTTCCATCCACCCTAGACAGCAGCTAGAGTTATTATTATTGGTACGGGAGGTTGAACCCAGGGGGTGTTCTACGTAGACTCTAAGCTACCCCCCAGCCTTTTTTATTTTTTTGTTTTGAAACAGTCTCACTACATTGCTGAGGGTCTTGTTAAGTTGCTGAGGCTGGCCTCAGACCTGCGATCCTCCTGTCTCAGCCTCCCAAGTACTGGCAGAGTTATTGTTTTAAATAGCTGTTTTCCAGAGTTGCTTCCCTCCTCCAACAATAGCCCCCGCCTTCCCTCCATAGCTTTCTGTCTCTTCTCCAGGAAAGTGTGCATGTCTCACGTGGGCTTTAAAGGCTTTCCACTGTGTGGTCCCAACAGTTTTCTAACATACCCTTGTGCCTGCTCACGCACCGGAGCATTGGCCAAGCCTCGCTGGGCTTGCAACACACTTGCTGACCATTCTCTTCCCCGAACCTATGGCCTCTGCAGTAAAGCAACCATGGTGCCACCTCCTCCGGGCAGTCTTCCTCAACAACTCTATCTCTCTCTGCTGGTCTCCTCTCACCTTTTCTTTGAACCCTCTCCTGCCCTCTGCCTCTTGCACCCCTTGGAACTGTGTGTATGTCTCACTTCTCTATTAGGCCATGGCATCATGGAGGCATAGACTGAGTGTTTCATTCAATCCCTACCAGTTGGGCAGCACTGCCTTAGTACCCTTGCTCTACCACCTACCAGCTGTGTGGCCTCAGGCAGGTTGCTCAACCTTTCTCTGCTTATTACTTCATCTCTAAAATAAAATGATAAATCTATAATGTCTCCTAAATTTATAGGGATTATGTTATCTCATAGAATTAAATGATTAATAAATGTCAAATATTTAGAAGAGTGCCTGCACAAGGTAAGCATTTACTAAATGTTAAATTTCTGTTAGACTTGTACTAATACAAAAAAATAGACATCTGCTTTTTACATTTCATATAAGCTGGCTTCTGCAAATGACTAAACGCTGATTACTAATTACAGTAGGAAAAAAGATAAAGATTTAAAAATAGCTGTTCACTTTTACCTTAATTCTAAAATGTCACATTTTTTAACTTACGTATTAGATATTGCTATTGAGCCAGCATAAATGTTACCCTGCTGCAAACCTTTGTGAAACCTGCTCAAGTTACTAAAGGTCTGTAATTAAAGAATAATTGCTAACTAAACAAACTGAATTTCCCTGCACATTTGAGACATAAAAAGAAAAAAAGATTCAAAAATTTTCATTCATATTTTGCCTTATACAATAAAAACTCTCATTTTTAATCAAGTCAATTCAATAATTTCACTAGTTTTGACAAGAGCTCAGCTACAGTTTATTCTGTGAGAGTCAATCAATAATGTAAATATAACTGGAATAAAAACAATAAAAAAAAGTTCTCTTAGGTAGAGAATATTCTGGAAGCATCGCTTACATGTCCAGAACTTAGCCAAATTTGAAATAGAGGGAGACTCTGCTAAAACTCTTGTGATATAATCATTTCAAATCATTCATCGGGATCATTTAAAGGAAGAGCAACACTTGATAGCCCCCCTCCAGTACCAACAGGTACTCAAAAGTAATAATGTTATAATTTGGAAACAATATTCTAACGAACAGATTTTTTTTTCTAATTCAGACCAGTATCTCACATTTAATCTAGATTAGTGAGGTTTTGCTGATATTCATATGTCTCCTGAAAGATTTAGCACATTCAGATGGTGGCTAATATATACTCACCAAGGTAAGTAGTAAATTTAATATTTATTAAGCACTTAGTACTTAATAAAACCCAAAATCCAAAATGCCCCCAAATGTGAAACTTTTTGAACTTTAATATGATGCCACAAGTGGAAAATTCTATACCTGACTTCATATGACAGGTCGCCCTTGAAACAGGGGTGTACTAAAAATACAAAAAGTTACCTCAGGCTATGTGTGTATAAAGCAAATATGAAACAAATGAATTCTGTGTTTAGACTTGGATTCCATCCAAGAGTCTGAGTTTTCTGTCTTATCTCTCCTGGTGCTTCACTCAATGCCTACCGGTTGGACGACACTGCCTTACTACCTGGGCTCTACCACATACAGGCTGTGTGTATGCAAATATTCCAAAGTCTAGAAAAACTGTGAAATCCAAAATGCCTTATTATGTGCATGCAGGTATTCCAAGGTGTAGGAAAAACTGTGAAATCCAAAACACTCCTGCTCAAGCATTTCAGCTAAGGGAAACTGAACCCCTATTTTCAAGTAACTGTAAGGGATGAAAGAGTCTCTGATGTGGTGGCCTGGGAGACTAGTAGGGAAAATGCATATGATAGAGGAATACAAAGGAGAAGAAAGAGCGGCTGTCAGGTTGCAGGAAAGCAGAGGAGGGAGCGGGGACTCCTGCCTGACTCAGGGAATGAAGAGAAGGAAAGATTTCCAAATGCAGAGCCGTGGGGCGCATCAGTGGAAGCCAGCTCATGAGCAATGGTAGACACAGAGGAAAAGGGCTTGGCTGGGGGCGGGGAGCTGTTTGCTGTGAGTCTAGGGTGTGCCTACTCGGGTGGGGACAGCGTGTGTGGGAAACAGACCAGAGACTCTGAGGCCGTTCTGGGAGCTTGTGTTTAGGGATCTGGCATTTTCTGAGCCAACGAACAAGTGGATCCAGATCTGGAGCACTGTCTCCAGGAGCAGTAGGTAGATGAAACATGGAGACCAGTGAGTAGGCTATGGGGCCCACTGTCCCCGGCTGAGACTCTTCTTTCCAATCTTCCAGTTTACCTGCTGTCTTCAGAGAGGATTATGAACATATCAGTATGCAACTATTTGAATTTGGAAAAATAATAAATTGGGTTTGTCATTATTTCTTAGTTCCAAAAGGCTGGTCATTAGAAATTTTTCTTAGTGACCTTTCATAAGCTAAGAACCTCTAGTGAGATTGTTAAGTACGAAAAAAATTTTAAGTTTGTTCATCTCATACATATCAGTCATTTTAATTGATTTTGTTTGTGACATTAATATGCTTTTTTATGCAGATAATGAGAAAATGTTCTTTGGAAAATTGCCATTAATGCATATCTATCATTCTTGAGCAAGATGCTAAGAGCATTCTGCCACCCAAAATAGAAGTAAATAAAGTGAGCTTTTCTTGTCTACAGACCATGGGACATGTGCAAAGAAATGAATACCAGCCTGCCCTGGGTGCTCATGGGAGGGGAATGTGGGTAGAAAGGCACAATTCGGTGGTGATTTAAACGTAATATGCAGCCAGGCATGGAGACCCACGTCTGTAATCCCAGTACTTGGGAGACTGAGACAGGAGGATCGCAGGTTTGTGGCCAGCCTCAGCTACTCAGTGAGGCTTTCTGCAACTTAGTGAGACCCTGTTTCAAAATAAAGAATAAAAATAAGGATGGGGGGTGTAGCTTGGAGGTAGAATTCCCCTGGATTCAATTCCCAGTACCAAAAAGATAAACATAATATACAAACCTCTCCATGTCATAAGCCAGGAAACAGACCAAATCTCTTAATAACAAGTTTTAAGGTATGCACCAAATCAGTTCTAAAACCGAGAAATCATCACTTTTAGAATTCTTACAGTATATCCAAGTATAGACATAACAGCTTTCTCCTAAGGACATTTCCTCTTTTATCTTAGAAGAAAAATACTGTGCCCTATTGATTCTAAACTTTCTCCCAGGGCTTCACACTTTTAAATCTATCGAACGCAACCAATTTATTAACAAAACAAGCACAGAGTATAACACATTTATGCCTCTAACTTTTGAGTAAAGGCAAAAAGGATTACTAGGTAAAAGTCGGTTCTGTGCCCCACAAATCATCCTTGTTACCCACAGCATATGCTTTGCAGGAGCTTCCAAACTTCTGAAAACTTCTTTTGCCTCGAGCTTGTCACTTGCCCCATGATATCGTCGGGCCTAGGGAAGGCTTCTGGGCTAACTTATTGATCTCAGCATTGCCTTCCCCAGTGTGGCATAAGCTGAAGACACCCTGTAACATGGGGCTGTCACTGTCTCCATGAAGCATCACCCCACCCTCTGCTTGGGTTCTCTCTTTTCTTGAAGTCTTTTTCCTGGTTCATACATGTCAAGCACACCTCTCTGCCTCATCTGTTGGAATGACAATGTCCGGGGCAGCCTGCATGAATCTATGTCCTAGTCTCCTCTTACACATCTGAAGTTCTGCCTCTCAGATTGTCTGCTCCACTAACCAACCCAAGGGTCAGATCCCGGGCCAGGTTGCCAGGCTCCAGCCCAGCCTCTGTGTCCATTCACCCAGCCTGAGTTAAGAACAGTCACAGCAAAGAACATGAGCTCCCAGCTCCTCTCCCCGCGCGCTGGAACACCGAGCCCTCACTACAGGGACACACGACAGCCCCCTCTGAACAACCACCACCACCAGACCGTCGGATCTGTCTTTGGAAAAGGAAGTTGTTCAAGCCAACTGATTAGTCAGGAGCCTGTGGCTTGCCACGGCACATATGGGCGTCCAAAGTGTCACACTGGCTGGCTGACTAATTTGATCTGCAGACGACTCCCCAGATGCACAGCCTAATGACTCACCTGAAGTTTTAATGCTCAGAAGACTGGCCTTTCTACCTGGAAAGCTGCTCTGATGAGCTGGATGTTGATTTGGGGTTGTGAGTACCACCCTGGCCTTGGCAGATGCCTGTGTGGTGGACAACAGGGACATGACTCGGCACAGATGGTGGCTCCAAGTCGTTAACCCCAGGCAGCTGTGTCCTGCGGCCCGCAGCTCCATGGCAATACAGACACCCCAAGTTCCCTGATTGCAACGATAAATAGTGCAAGACCTCTTGCAGGTCAGAGGCCACAGAGCACATGTTTCACTTCTTCAGGAAAAAGAGAATCCACTAGCCAAAAAAAAAAAAAAAAAAGGAAAGAAATTTGCCAAACATCTCATTTCCTGCTATTTAACCAGATGGTGATGAATCATGTGAAAAATCCCTTCCACCTCCATGAACAAAAATTTCGGGTTATTTACAAACTAGTAGTGCATTTGTGGCTTGATATATGTGTCTAAGAAATTTGTAGGACATGGAATATATTTCTCAAGTATGAGGGAAAATATCTAATGTTATAATCTCTATCTTTTTCAGGTTTTCTGAAGAATGTGTATTAAACAGTTCTTGATGACTCAAGAAAGATTATTCTGATCTTCAAGACAGACCACCTTACTAGAGAGAGGCTGTTCCATGAAACAAGAATTGATCTTCACTGTGGTCTTATCTTCTTAGTTAGAAACAGAAGCATTTTTGCTATGGCTTTGAAAAGAAAAAATGAATGTTTTTGTGGAAAAGAGGGAAAGAAAAGGAAGGACAGAGGGGAAAGACGAAGGGAAGGGTTTGAAGGGTGCTTTGCTAGTTGCAGTGCCTAAGGCCTATGAAAAAGAAAAGTAGGAACTCCTGACGCTCTCGGTGCCACATCTGTCTCTGCTTGGAGCAGGAAGCAGGCCTTCGGCCTTCCCACCCTCTGAGGGGGAGCATCACCCTTTGGCTCAACCTAGCATAGAAGGTTCTGGCACTGTCCTCTGGCCTCCAGACAAGAATGTTCACTCAGAGATCCCAAGTTATCCTAAGTCCATCTGGTGTGTTCTGAGGATCAAAAACAAATGTGTGGAGCCATCCCTCCCTCGCACCGCCCTCTTGCTCAGGCCCTGACCTGCTGGCTCCAGCGTTCGGGTGAAGCCCAGACTTGTTCCTAGGAGGGCCCTCTGGGAGGGAGAATGGCAGCCCCCGGCCTGTGGCACCCTGCCTCCTCACCCAGCCGGAGGCAGAGCCAGTCACCCTGCTGTCCCTCACACACAGGGTGAGAGCGGCCTGGCTGAGTCACCCAGCCCCTCAGCTTTGTGACTGGCTACACACCGTTGGGTTTATTTCCTGCGAGGGCCATGGAGAGAACTACCAGGGAACTTAGAGATGACTTCACAGCAAGAGGAATACAGCGAGCTATTCACACGTATCCCACTGAGTTAGCAGAAGAGCTGGCATTAGACACCGAGGACGGGGACCTCGTTTTTAGTGTTTTGCCATCCTGTGGACTGGTTTAGTCTTAATTGGACTATTCTTCCAGAGAAAGTAAAGCCTGAGCTTGGGGGATGGTGAGCAGTGGGGGAAAGGGAAGCACCAGGTATGATTTATCAGTTACTAAGTAGACACCCGCTTGACAGTAGAGTAACGTGCCGTGTGCAACAACTTGCTTGACCTGACCTGCAAGTTCAAACGCCAAGGTGGCTGGAGGAGGGGGAAGAGACAGGGAGAGGTTCCTCCTCTTTTTCAGGACAGGGGCTTGGCACCTTGTTCTCTTCAGAACAATGGAGCCTCTGTGCAGATTCCACATCACCCAGGGGAGGGGAAACCCAGGCGGCCCCCGGCTCTGTGACCACAGTTTCTTCCTCATTCCCTCATGGACTCCGGATTGTTGGGGCCCCAGGTGGGCAGTGCTTCAGGTTTACAGACACAAACTGTCCTGAAATCTTTGTCCATCATTCCAGCAAGCAGCCAGAGTGCACCTGGAGGCTCTTTGGGTCCTGATTTTATGACAAAAGAGGATTTATAAATAGAACCTGAGGGCCTTCCTGAAAAAGAGGAATTGGCGGCTCTTCAGTCAAGAGCTAGGGAATTATTTGCACACCAAGCAAATAGCTCCCAAGCTCACAGTAAATGGTTCTGGGGCTGTGTTGTTCATTGACCCTGGGAATTGACCCGAGGCACCTCTGGAATCTCAAAATTGCTGTTAATCACACTAAATGGTGGGAGTTACAGCTTCTTCCAGAAAGGATGATCATTAGAAATACGAAGTGCTAATGAGGTTCCAGGGTACAGACATCAATAGTTTGGATTGTTTTTTTCCTATAATCTAAGTACCTTAAAATGACCTGAGAATTCACACATGTGAGTGAGGATTGGCCAGTACTGTTGGATGTGAAGTTAAAATCAATATTCAACCTGTCTTCACCCCACCTCCCCTTAAACATACTGCATTGGTTAATGCTTAAACACTTACCATAGGTGATTCTTTTGGGCATAAGCATTTTTTTTTCCTATCTAATACACTTCTTTCAAAATAAAACTCTTCTTGGAAAGGGAAACATATCAGGATCTTACGGGCTGAATTCTGCCCTCCCTCCATCCAAATTCATATGCTGAAGTCCTAACCCCAGCATCTGAGAATGTGATTGTATTAGAAGATAGGCCACTGAAGAGGTAATTAAGTGAAAATCAGATCATTAGGGTGATCCCTAATCCACTATGATTGGTGTCATTAAAAGAAGGGGAAGTTAGGACTCAGATGTGTACAGAGGGAAGCCTAGTGAGAAGACCCAGGGAGAACCACCTGAAGGAGAGACCTCAAAAGAAACTGATTCACTTGATCTCGGACTTCAGCCTCTAGGGTTATGTGAAAATAAGTTTCTGTTATTTAAGCCACTTGGTCCATGGTGATTAAGCTAATATACAGGCTATTTGCACTTGAACATGAATAACTGATAGGAAAGAAGCAAGCCCTATGCCTTCTGTAGTGCTAAGGAAAGGAGACCATGCAGGATGCTGGGGCACAGTGTTTAAGATCATGGGCTTCAGATCAGCACCAGCTGTGGAACCTCAGGTATGCTGCTCAACCTCTCTGAACTTCAGCAGTCTCCTCTAGGTATAGCAATTATGATTGTATTGACTTTATAAAGCTTTTAGGATTAAATAAAATACAAAGAAAGTGCCCTGTGCCTGAGACACAATGAGCATTCCATCAACTGTCATTATGATAATGGTGTGGGAGGCTAACAGAAGGGGACTCTGAGAGAGGGGACTGGAATTAGGTAGAGTGGGAATTAACAGCAGCAGTTGTAGTCGAGTGAGTCGAAAGGCCTGGATCTTCATTCCAGGAGCATACTAATGAGGTAACTGAGTAGTCACTTTGCCACCCTGACCCTTCGTCTCCTCTTCTCTACAATGATAAGGCTAAATTATGTACAAAAGAAAGAAGTGGAATAGGGAGCTCAAAACCACCTAATTTTCTTCCCTCCAGGTGTCCTGAAGGAAAGAGGAGGGTCTTTGCTTTTCCTTTCCACAGATCACACATGTCAATTATGGATCAACTTTGGAGTCACATGAAAGATGCAAGTGCAAGGTTCTTCACTCTCTTTCTTCTTCTTCCACTCAATATCCATCCTTGTAGTAGGGAACATGATTAGTAAGGGAAAATTTTCCAAGACCTTCCCTCTTTCCTCATTGTGCAATGGGGATTGAACCTGGGGCCTCAGCATGTTGGCAGGTATTCTATCACTGAACTACATCCCCAGCTGGCTGGCTTTAGAACCCTGGAGTGGTCCCTCTACCCTTCCATTGTTCTTTACCATGCCTCCTGTCTAAACTTGCCCATATCCAGAAAACCTAAGTTTCCATACTCCTGGACAATATTCCTCTGGACCATGGAGGAACAGAGAGGCGTGGAGGGGTTGGACCTTATGTCACTCCAAAGGGAACTCCATGAATTTACCTTGGCAGTGCATTCTCGGCCAATATCAGAACGTAGGAGTCTTCATCCCAGAAATGATTACATTTATTAGATGGTAACTGACAAAGCTTTAATTCAGGCAATCAGCTCTGTGCCCACTTGCTGCCAGGATACTGTGCCAAGTGCTGGGCTGGACACAGAGAGGAGTAAGACACAGTTCATTCTGGGGAGAAATTAATAGGAGATTAGATGGTTAAGAAGAGCCCATCATTTTGCCATGCTCTTCCTATCAAATGAGCCATGGCATACTGCTGTTAAGTACTGCTATAAGGCATCATGGAAGTAACTTAACTTTATCACCTTCCAGAGTCACCAATTGACCATTTCCCACCAGTTTACTGAAGGCATCTAGCACTTTTCCAGATTCTAGGACTCAGGTTCATTGCTAATAACAGGACATTCTTCAAGCCTGGGAATCAGAAGGACTGGCTCCCTCACACACTGCTTGACATGGCACTCTGAGCAGACCTGTGAAGAAACATATGGATGTGTTTTGAAGTTGACCTATGGTGTTCACATCCACTGGGTGGGAAAAGTATCTGAGTGTCATTTGTTTTTCTGAATTCATTTTTAGTATTTCTACAAAAGAAATGAAGTAATATATTGCTATACCTAGGGCCAACTCATTCTAAAACTTTATAGATATGTAGAAGTAGATACCTATGTCTCTACTACTTCATTAGACTAAAATCAATAGAAAAAAATCTCAATTAAAATCGGCAAAAGATTTGAATTGATATTTCTCCAAAGAAGGCATATAGTCAACAAGTATATGAAAAGATGTTTAACATCACTAGTCTTCAGGAAAATGCAATACTTTGTGCCTCTCTTAAGAATGCTCAAGAAAACAATTATAATAGCTAGGTTTATAAAAAACATTATATTCATCTCTAAAATGAAGATAATAGTATTACCTGCTTCATACATTTGCTGTGTAAATTAAATGAAATGATACAAGTAAGTGTTCATTCTATATCAGCTACTAACAAACATTGTTAATTAAACTTG